>JAAEAF010008360.1:0-26696 GCA_011037195.1 Triatoma infestans | reverse complement strand
GATGACCCACTGTCAGATGCCATGGTGATACCTAAACGGAATATCAAGTTTCAACTTTCTACGGCTCTTTTTTCGTTTTATGAGCTATGCTAAAAACCACTATTTTGGATTCAGGGGACCTCAAAATGGATATTTCCGGTGAAAACTCTATATCGAAAATTTGACACGATTACAATACTTTCCTCTTACTAGGAGGAGTAAGAGAAAGTAAAAACGATACAGTGGAAGCAGTCGTACTTTAGAGAAAAACTTGACGTGATTGTTTTGTTATATTTATGTAAGAGATAGTATACGAAGTTTAAAGAAAATCGTTGGATGCGTTTTTGAGAAAATCATGAGAAAAACCAAGAAAGTTTTTCAATAAATAATTAATATTTTCACTCCTTCTTCTATAGAAAGCTGCATCATTGTTTTTTTATTAACATATTTCATTTTATTTAACTTATGAATGTTGTTGAATTTCTTCACTTAAAAAATAAATAAATAATACATAAAAAAAATATTAAATTTAAAAAAAAAGAAGAAAAAAATTATTGAATGGGGTTGGACCATGTTTGTAATAGTGTTTGCTGGGGAAAATATGCTGACGTAACATCCCTTTTATGTATATATCAACTTCCTACGCAATATGTTACACTAGGGATCATAATTTGACTTTTATAATTAATAATAAGGCAGCTGTTATTAGGAAATACTTAAGATATTTTATATACTACATATTAAGTTAGCGGCAACATATGTTCTAGTTTATTTTTTATACTCTACAATTATTATGTTAATGACAATTATTATGAACTAATTACATTGGTAATTGTAATAAATAACAATCATAAATTTAGAACAAGATTATGCATAAGTTAATTTTTTTTACTTTCTCTTACTCCTAGTAAAAAAAGGAAGTATTGGGATCGTGTCAAATTTTCGATATCGAATTTTCACCGGAAATATCCGTTTTGAGGTTCCCTGAGTCATGTGGGAAAATGCAAAAAAGTGGTTTTTAGCAAATGGTCTGTGTGTGTGTGTGTGTGTGTGTGTGTGTATGGCTCAAAAACGAAAAACCGTAGAAAGTTAAAACTTGATATTCCGTTTAGTTATCACCATGGCAGCTGACAGTGGGTCATCTGTCAAAATTCCTCAACCGGAAGTACCCACTGTTACTAGTTTTTTTTTTTTTTTTTACCCTTTTTGCATTTCTTCAAAATGGCTCCGACCGCTGTTCTTACAAACTTCGTATATCACCTACAATACAAGAGCTACAACTTTATTTAAAACATTTCTCTGGAAAAATTTATTTAAGGCCTTTTAGGGGTGGGGTTATGTTTTTCTTATAGTTGATTATACAATTTATCATCCAAACAAAATTAATTAGAAATAAGAAAAATAGATGGCCAAAATTCCGAGTTTCAAGAAAATTAGTAAACCGAAAGTGCCATTTACTGGACAGTTTTTCAGTTTTGACGAATTTCATTAAAGTTGGTACACAATCTATAAAATTTGTCAATTATAATTTTGAGAACTGGAGTAAGAGAAAGTTGTGTGAGTGTTTCACACCAGATTTTTTTTTTTATAACTTTTTATTTGTCATTTTACAACTGTAACATAATGGTACAATAAGTAAATATATCTTAGGCGGCCCCTCCGTACATCTTCAGTTTATTGGAACGAAAATCTGTCCTGAAAAACTGAGCAAGAAACTGACCGAAAAACTGAACTGAAGGGTGTGTGGTCTAGGCTGAATATTTTTTATCACCTCATCAGTTTTTGTGCCAGTTCTGGCCAGTTTTGGGCCAGTTCGTGAATGCGCTTGCATGAGTGTTTTATGGTCGTATAACAATGAGCCAAATACAAAGTAGAAGGTTGTTGTATGTTAGATGCTTCGGTTTTAATGCTGGCCAAACAAAGATGAAACAACGGAAAGAATGGAGAGAAAGAAATGATCATGGATCATGCGATGCTGTACTGTTAAAAGAATTGTCGGTATCAGAAAAGGATTACCGGTCGGTATAAAGGAATGAAGGATTACATTAGATAATTACCTGAGAATAGATGAGGCAACATTTAGTTGGCTCAGTGTATTTTAGTGAAGGGGAAAGAGCCAGGTACTATATTTAGGTCAATGGTACTGAAGAGACAAAGGGACAAGTAACAGTTAGGATAAGACAATACCCTCCCTCCAGACATACCAGCATTATTTGAAAAGATTTGTACTAACAAGAGAAAGCATTCTTTCAAAACAGTCTGCATTCTGCTTTCAAACAAGAACAATCTATATTCTGCTTTCAAAGAAGAACAGTCTGAACCAGACATCCAACCAGAACACTTCAGGAATTGTGCTCTTAAATTCAGTGCTTATTCTAGATAAACAATTGATTTAATAAGCACATAGTTGTGAATATTGTAAAGCATTTAAATTCACTTAGAGAATATATTTATTTCAAAAACAGTGGTGATTTCTTGCTTATTTACTAATACTTCTCATTCTTTAAACATACACCCAAGCCCTTTACTAAACCGCTCACTACCACCACTACAACACAACACCATTTCATTTTAATGTCTTGATAAGTATAGTGTCGCCACTCATATTGAAAAAGGACACGGTTTTGAGACAGGCTATATCACCGAAGTCAAGACTTTTTGTTACTCTGAGATTTTTGGCGGCCGGCGGAAGTTTCGAGTGCCTGAAATTTTCCATGATAATTTCACCTCAATGAGACTGTCATACGCTTCGGCCTTCTTCACTCTGTGGAAGTAAAACCGATTTTCGGTGTCCCATAGCTCTGGCAACGAACGATAAGTCTCTATGAAAGATAAAGCTGTCTCTTGTTTTGTAAGTTGGGGTCCTTTCCATGATGGACAGCAAACGATAACTGATGGATCCGTCCGAGTGTGAACTGCGCAATTCTCGTATGAAAAGAGGACTTAGATGATCAGATCTAGTACCTGCGTTATTATCTCAGCAAAATGCGCAGTTTATCGCTCAGACATGACGTTATACGTGATAATCGTTCCGATAAACTGAAGGTTTATGGGACGCTTAAGCGTGTAAATGTCTTGAATTGTGATCATTCAGCGATTTCCACCGTCGCCAACAAAATGATCGCCTTTTTTTATGAAATTAATTGTAACGAGATTTAGTAAGTTCCGGATACAATAGGAATTTTGACATCTTTAATGTACAAAGTGAGGTTACTGACATAGAATAGATAGAGCTTTTATAATGCGACGATTGAAGTGTTTGCAATCTGTTGATATTAAACTGTTTAACTGATCCGTAAAGTTCAAGTGCGTAAGCCCCATAAAGGCTTTAGAAGAGCTAGCTGCAATCGTATTTTATTATGAAGTGTTAGTTTTGAGCAGTGTTCACTTTGTCTGGCTAGAAACTTGTATCTTTTATTAAGTTTGATTCCTTTGAATCGTGCATGAGGATTTCTGGTGAGTCTTTTGTTGAGGTACTTGCAACCAACCCCAAGGTACTACACCTGGTCGGCTGAAGGATTTTAGAAGAATTAGATAACTGTGCAAGATATTTGGTAGATAGGTGCAAGAGTTTTTCGTTTCAATTTAAAGACAATGTATTTTGATTTATGTAGGTTGATTTCTTTTTCGCCATTTTTTTTGCAGCCAAAGAATGAATGTAGATAGCTAATAGAGAGTGTGGGATCAGTATGTGTGGCGAGAATTGCAGTGTCGTCGTAGGACGAATAGTATGTAGGAAGTAGGATGTATAATTTAAAAAAGGAGTGCAAACTTGGACACTTCCTTGTGGGGTATTCCAGCAAGAATAGGGAGTATAGAAATTTGGAAATTGCCTTCAATTACCTGTAAGAATCATTCGGAAAGATTGGAGTTAGGAATGAAGAAATAAGCTATATAGGATTCCTTTGAGTTTCGTACTATACGCGAAATATCTAAGAATATTCCAGCTCAAAACTTTTGGATTATTAGAAAATTAGGTTCAGGATCTTTGGTCGGAACAGGATCTCTGTCGGACTGCGGTGAATCTTAGATGGGATAAACCTGGGTCTAGAATATGTTTGTTGTTTTCCTTTGGCTTAAAATAAGGAAACAGTGGGGCTTTGGATAGCGTACGGTTTGGTCCCATCCCATAGAAGAATAATAATGATAGGCTCCGTTCTAAAACGCCATTTCATTAAAATGAATTTATATTGCTAGTGGGAAGATATGATGATGCTAAATTGAGGCAAAATGTTCGACTTTCAAGAAAAATTTTTAATAAGACAATTGCATTAAGAAAAAGTATTGCTTTCCATATAATGTGTATAACAATAATAAAAAAATCTTGTGTGAAAAACTCACACAACTTTCTCTTACTCCAGTTCTCAAAATTATAATTGACAAATTTTATAGTTGTGTACCAAATTTAATGCAATTCGTCGAAAATTGAAAAAACTGTTCAGTAAAACCGCACTTCCGGTTTACTAATTTCTTTGAAACTCGGAATTTTGGCCATCTATTTATTTCTAATTAATTTTCTTTGGATAATAGAATTGTATAATCAACTTAGCACTTTAGAGAAAAACATAACCCCACCCTTCGTGGTAAAAGTTAGCGCACTTCCGGTTATCCGATTTTTTAAAACTCGGAATTTCAACAACATATTTAATTCTAATTAACATTACTTATATGACAGAATTGTCTAATAAACTAAAATAGCACCTTAGATGAAAACCCCACCCCACCCCTCACCCAAAACTGCCCTTAAATGAATTTTCCCAGAGAAATGTTTCAAATAAAAGTTGTAGCTCGTTGTTTGTGTACTTGATATATCAAGTTTGAAGAAAATCGTCGGAGACTTTTTTGAGAAAAACGTAAAAAAAAAACAACTAGTAAAGTGGTACTTCTGGTTGAGGAATTTTGACAGATAAGGTACTGTCAGATCCCATGGTGATATCTAAACGGAATATTAAGTTTCAACTTTCTGCGGTTTTTCGTTTTTGAGCTATGCTGTTCACATACATACATACATAGACACACACAGACCATTTGATAAAAACCATTTTATCGGACTCAGGGGACTTCAAAACGGATATTTCCGGTGAAAACTCGATAACGGAAATTTGACACGATTACAATACTTCCTCTTACTTTAAGTAAAAAAAAAAAAAAAAAAAAAAAAATTAAAAGCAATAATAAATTTACTTTTTAATAACTTTTACAATTTGTATAATTTTGTTTTATTTTTTCACAATCTGTGTTTACAAATTATGTAAATGAAGTGGATATATATCCGGCTGTGTTAAACACAAATTAAGGCGTATTATATCAGAAATAAACCATTGTAAATTAATATTGCTAATTGTTGTACGTATTTTAAATGAAAATTATATCTATTGTTAAAAATAATTTATTTTTTTATATTTCAGTGTTGAGATAAATAAACAAATAAAAGAAAGAAATATAAAAATAAGTAAAAAAAAAAAGAAAAAAAGAAAAAAAAAGAAAATAAATTAAATGACTAGTAAGTACAATGCAGTCTGCATGTGTTGTTGTTACGTTTGACAGGTGATTCCTTTGCAAAATGAACCTCTCTAAATATACGTCAAGTGCACGTCAACATTACCGAGTCTTTCTTGTTTTGTTTTGTTTTATTCACTTATATTTCGTTTATGGACGCTAATATTTTATTTACAGTGTGATTTTTTTATTTTATTTATTTATAGCATCTAGTATCCTTATATTATATATATTTTTTTTTTTTTTTTTTTACTGCTGTTAAGAGAAAGTATTTGTAATCGTGTCAGATTTTCGGAATTGAGTTTTCACCGGAAATATATGCTTTAAGTTCTCTGTGAATAGGAAAAAATGTATGTATGTGTGGTGTACAATTGATATTCCGTTTAGGTACACCATGCAACTGAAATGAAGGTTTTCAACACAAATTCATCAACCGGGAAGTGACTTTTATGAACGGTATTTATATTATATTTTCAGTTTTTCGTAGTTTCCCTCGTGAAAAATAATTCTAGTGATTTTCTTTAAACTTCGTTATACCATCTATCATAAGTACCGCTAAGAAAAGTTAGCTTGAGCTTACTCCTAAAAGAGTATACCATATGGTTTTAAAACCTATATAATACTAGCTAAACCGATCACGCTTGCTGTGGCTCAGTCTGATTTTTAGGCTTAACCATGCGTGATTTTTGATAATTTGTTTCGAGCTTTGGAAATACCCTGTCTACTAATTCTTCTTTTGAATGTACAATGTTGCAGAAATAGATAGGAAGGTGATTTTTTTCCCGTTTCCGGATTTGTAGGAACAGTGCCGTTACCAAGTTCGAGTAATTGTCTTGAAAATATGGCAGCGTTGGATCGTTTTGAAGTTGAACTCTCATATTCGTTGTTCTGATACTGATACTGAGAGATGAAGTATCAGTAGAGGTTTTGAAAACTGCCTATTACGGGTTGTTTTATTCTAAAATGAGCTATGGTATACTGCTATGGGGAGCAGCTTCTGATAGTAATCTAGTGTTTAAGCTACAAAAAAAAGCAATAAGAACCATGTTTAGAAAAAATAATAGAGATAGTTGTAAAGCATTGTTTAAAGAGCATTCTCTTCTAACTTTGCCATCTTTGTTTATTATCACTAATTTATTGGCTATAAAAGATAATACTAATAATGTTTTCAGAAGTGATTTCCATCAATATGGCATAAGAAGCAAAAACAACTTACACATTCCAGCTAAAAGACTGAAAAAATCTGATTTGTCTCCAACTATAATGTCTCGGAAAATATATAATAACTTGCCACATGAAATTCAAGAAATTGAAGAAAAACAGTTTAGAAAAGTAGTAAGAAGATTTCTGATAGAGAAAACTTTCTACAGTGTTACTGAATATTTAGAATACAAGTGGAAGATTACAGAATTTTGTATAGACTAAGTATCCCTGGTTATATGTAAGTTACATTAATTATAAAGAACAAATTTTATTTAAAGTAAACTCAGTTTCTTTGTACATCACAGCTTGAATTTGTTGACGTGCTTATTGTATTTTTGTAATACGTTAAAGCTTAATAAATAAATAAATGAATTTTTTTTTTACTGTACTCCAAAGAGTTGAATATTTCAAGCAGGCATGCGCAATTCATCAGCTGGTGTTGATCGAGGTAATCACTGGAAGCATTTGCCTCAAGTCACCGGCTAGTAACACCAATGCTCCACCAAATGGAACCTGATTATTCCGCAAATCATTCAATGTATGGCCTAATGCTTCCAATGACTTCTTATGAGCCATTGTACGCTCATCCCATACAATGATTTTGCACGCACGAAGAACCTTTCCCATTCCTGATGTTTTAGAAATGTTACATGTTAGGTTTTCTGTGAAGTGCATGTTCCATTTGGCATATGACATATGACAGTTCCATGTTACAGTTTAAGAACTGAATGCGCTGTTCGTTCTACCTCCTTCCATCAACGTAGCAGCAATACCTGAAGAAGCAAGTGCTAACGCAATATGGCCGTTTGAACGGATTTTAGTTCGGAATTTCCCGTTTCCATGGGAATTTTGGAATAGAGGTACTTATAAGTAGTTGAGAAAGACGTTCATTGAGTGTGCCACCATCGCAACGCGTCTGAGTCTGTCTATTTCTGCCAACCTCCGAAACGCTCGGAGAAGTTCCGTTTCCACGGGGAAATTCGAAGTAAAAAGTATATATAAACACTCTTATATAGAAATGCAACGTTGTGTAAAAATTTCAAGTTCGACTACATCGACTACTTTTCGAGTTTTGCGGCCACAAACATACGGATGCTGAATTTTTATATATATAGATACTTCTGAGATTTATTTATTTCATTGTATTTTTTTTTTTTGACGCGTCAACATCTATATCGGTGCTTTCTCAGTGCACTGACGGACTCCGGCCGTTACAGACAACACTGTCCATCACCGGAAAATGAGCTACAGAAGCTCCTTCTCCTTCTTTCTTGGCATTACAGCCCATGTGCCCTAGCCTCTTCTACATTCCTCTCTACTACATTCCTCCACTCCTCTCTCTATCTCGAGCCACCCGTCTGAGGTCCTGTTCCACGTCATCCAGCCATCGCATCCGTGGTCTTCCTCTACTTCTTCCTTCTCCCGGATGCCCAGTAAACAACTTCCTCGGTATCCTGTCCTGTTCCATTCTTTCCAGGTGACCCAACCACTTCACCCTCCCACGTTTCACTACTCCCAACCAGGTCCTGTTCACCATATAGATCTTTTATCTCCTGATTTCACCTCACTCTCCATACTCCGTCCTGTTTTACCGGGCCAAATATTTTCCTCAGGACCTTTTCTCTCCCATACACTGAGAAGTCGCTCATCCTCCCAAGTTAGCGTTCAGGTTTCGCTACCGTAGATTACAACCGTTCTTAATAAGGTCTTGTACAATATTATAACTTGACTTCCCTAGATAGCTGATTGAAGCGCAAGGCTTTCTATAAAGACCAGTAGCATTTGTTTCCGGCTGTTATTCTGGCTTTTATGTCTATACTGACTTCATTTATATCTATGATAACAGCCCCAAGGTACCTAAAGCTTTTAACCACTTCAAACTTATGGTTTCCAAGGCATGTTGCTCCGTGGCAGTTCCTTTTTTTGGTTCGCATATACTTTGTCTTCGCTTCGTTGACAGCGAATCCAAGTTTACTGGCTTCTTTAGTGAACTCTTCGAAAACTCCTAAGAGTGCCGGTATAGTTCGAGCTGACAAAACAACATCGTCTGCGTAAGTCAGATGCTGGCTCAACCTAATTAAAAATGATGCCTCCAGGATTAGTACGGATTGCCCTAATAGCCTTTTCCAGTGCTAAATTAAACATCATCGGGAACAATGGATCCCTTTGCCTCAAGCCTTTCGCAATTTTAAAGTCTTCCGACATGGAGCGTAATGCCTTCACACAGCCTGTTGAGTTCAGAAAAGTCATACGTACGTGTCAGCCTTATTAATTTTTTTTGGCAAACCCAAATGACACATCCGGAGCGGAGCAGTTCTTCCCGGTCCAAATTATCGTAGGCTTGCTTTAAATCTATAAATAAGAAGCTCCTAGGAAGAGGAAATCTAAGGGCAGCACAGTTGTACTCGAACCCAGAACTTCCGTGTGAGAGTCCAACGCGCAAACCATTAAGCTAATCCCTTCCCAAAGGGATTTATTGAATATTGTCGAAAAAGACAATAATTATGTCCCAATTAAACATTAAATGCCCCCCCACCAAAAAAAAGATCGCTATTAATATGAAATATTTTTGGAAAAATTTTTGTTTTTAGTTAGTTCTGCGTAATTTTGGCATTTAATTTTAAATGTGTGGGATTGGTCCAATGTTATTGGCGCTCTCTTCTGGACTACAATGTAATCACATTCACTTATCTGGGTAGTAGTACTTATACTTAGGACAAATAAGTAAAAATTTGAATATAAAGAAAATTTATCATTTCATATATATATTCATTTTTCGCTGCAAATACATGTGTCTGTCCCTAAGGTGCGAAAATAATGTTTGTGTGCAATGATATGTGTGTGTGTGTGTGTGTGTGCAAGAACGAAATATCTGAAAAAAAAACAAAACGAAAAATTGCGCAGGAAGTTTAAATTTGATATTCCGTTTGTGTACCACTTCTGGACATGAAACCTACGATGAAAATCTATCAACCGGAAACTCGACTTTATCTAATGTTTTATTTCAGTTTGGAATTTTATTTCCTCTTACTGTTAGTAAACAGGAAGTATTGTAATCGTGTCAAATTTTCATTTCGAGTATTTACCGGAAATAGATGTTTTTAAGGTCCCCGGAATCCAAAAAAAGAAAGTGGTTTTTAGAAAATGGTCTGTTTGTGTGTGTGACGTATATCTGTGAACATCGTAGCTCAAAAAAAAAAAACGAAAAAATTGCACAAAGTTCAAACTCAATATTCCGGTTTAGGTGTCACCATGGGTAAGTTATCTGTTAAAAATTCCTCAACCGGAAGTACCACTTTGCAGCGTGTTTTTTTTTTCACTTTTTTACGATTTTCTTTAAACATTTTTATAGGAATTACACATACAAAAAGCAAAAACTTCTATTTCAAATAGCTCAAAAATGAAAGTTCAAACTTGATATTCCGTTTGAATATCACCGTGGGATTCCAAAGAACGTCAAAATGTCAAAATTACTCAACTGAATAATTTTTTTCACTTCTTTGTAATTTTTTTCGAAAATGGCTCCAACGATTTTTTTTTAAACATTGTATATCAACTATACATACAAAGATCTGCAATTTTTATTTGAAACATTTCTCCAGGAAAATGAATTTAAAGGCACTTTTGGAAGAGGGGTGAGGGTTATGGTTGTCCTCTAAAGTGCTATTTCAGTTTATTTCACAATTCTATCATCTAAATAATATTAATTAGAATTAAATATGTTGTCGTAATCCTAAGTTTTTAAGAATTACAGATAACCCGGAAGTGCGCTTTACTGATTAGTATTTTTCAGTTTTCTGCTATTTTCTATAAGAACGGCTCCAACGATATTCTTCAAACAAGGAATGTGAAACTAAAAACATGAAAAGCTACAACTTTAAAAAGTCATACGTGACAGCCTTATTAATTTTTTTTGGCAAACCAAAATGACACATCCGCAGCAGAGCAGTTCTTCCCGGTCCAAACTATCGTAGGCTTGCTTTAAATCTATAAATAAGAAGTTCCTAGGAAAAGGAAATCTAAGGGCAGCACAGTTGTACTCGAATCCAGAACTTCCGTGTGAGAGTCCAACGCGCAAACCACTAGCTAATCCCTTCCCAAAGGGATTTATTGAATATTGTCGAAAACGACAATAATTATGTCCCAATTAAACATTAAATGCCCACACCCCAAAAGATCGCTATTAATATGAAATATTTTTTGAAAAATTTTTGTTTTTAGTTAGTTCTGCGTAATTTTTGGCATTGAATCTTAAATGTGTAGGATTGGTCCAATGTTATTGGCGCTCTCTTCTGGACTACAATGTAATCACTTTCACTTATCACAATGATCTGGGAAAATTCATTTAAAGAGACTTTAGTGGTGAGGGGAGGGGTTATGGTTTCCGCTAAAGTGCTATTTCAGTTTATTATACAATTCTGTCAACTAAATAATATTAATTATAATTATATCAGTTGCCAAAATTCTCAGTTTGAAGAAAATCGGTTGACCGGAAGTCAGACTTTATTGAATAGATTTTTCCTGTTTTTTGTGATTTTTTTTCCATAAAAATGCCGACAGTGTTAAACACTAATAAGAATTGTAAGTGTGAAAAAAATTTGCCATTTCGCAGTAAGAGAAAGTCGTGTGAGTGTTTCACACCAGATTTTTTTTTTTATTTATTTATTTTTTGTTTTTTCTGTACTCATATGTTCATACAAGGCACACTTTCACTAGAGAATGTACACTCTAGGATGTGGGCTTTTTATGATAAATTTATTTTTTCTTTTAATGTACACCAACGCGTTCTTTCGTTCTATCCGGTGAATGGACACTTCCAGCAATGTTATATCGATCCTATAAATAGTGTTATATTAAATTTATTACTGTAATTAATATTACTTTCTTTTTTTTTACTAATGTAAGGGGAAGTATACCGCGCAGGTGGAATAAAGCAATTATTTGTCCCATACATAAAAAAGGTGATCAATTGGATTGTACAATATATAGAGGGATCTCCCTCCTATCATGTGCTTATAAAATCCTTTCGAATATCCTTTTTAATCGACTAAGCGCCTACGCAAATCAAGAAATAGGAAACTATCAAGTGGGCTTCAGAAAAGGCAGATCTACAGTCGACCAGATCTTTTCCCTCCGCATGATAATGGAAAAAGAGATGGAATTTAAAGTGCCAACACACCACCTCTTCATTGATTTTAAAAGTGGCATACGACAGCATTGAACGTCCAAAGCTGTACTAGGCAATGGAGGAGATGAAAATACCCTCTCCGGTGATGGACAGTGTTGTTTGTAACGAGAGAACACTGTCCAGAGGCCGGCAATGCACTGAGAAGGCTCCGGGCGCTAATGACCATAGATGTTGACGCGCTTTAAATTAAATTTAAAAAAAAAAAAATTGCCAATATATTTAAAAAAGAATGGTTGATTTATTCACAAAATATATATAGATTCCTTGCTTTGTTTTATTTCAATATTTAAAGCAGGTCACTCACTTGAGGGTTTTGGATAGGCCATAGTCGTCAGGCCAGGACTGAAGGTAATGATATGAAACTACCATACATTACATCAGTTTGATAACTGAGGGCTGAGTTCTCTCAGTTAATAGTCGATAGAATATCGAAGCCGCCACCTTACACAAAAGGATTAAAATGCAGGTCTCTTTCTGGACGTTTTCAGTTCGATTTGAAAACTGTGTGTATGTGTGTATATATAGATACAGAGGTAGCTATGCGTTTCTCAAGAAAAAAGATTTGTGCATTAATAATAATTATAAAAACAGGGCAGAAAAAAAAAAGGGTTTTTTGGGTTAAAGAATGGTTACAAAAAAAGGAATACTCTGTCACATATGGTACTTTTAAAGGAACTTAGAACTTCGAGTAATGAAGATTTAAAAAATTATTTGCGCATGAGCGAAGAATCTTTTCAAATTTTACTAAAGTTAGTGGATCCATTAATTAAAAAAAACAAGATACAAGAATGAGAACTGCTATTAGCGCCGAAGAGAGATTAATTGCAGCTTTAAGGTTTTTAGCAACTGGACGAAGCTTAGAAGACATGAAGTCTTTACTACAGTTATTTCACCTCAAGCTTTAGGAATCATAATTCCAGAAACCTGCAAAGCTATCTTCATGGTTTTAAAAAACGAATACATGAAGGTAAGGAAAATATATGTTTAAATGTATTTTGAAAGTTTTGAATATAAAATAAAAAAAACTTTTACAAAATATGTCGATAAATTTTCTTAAAAATTCTGGATAATTTTTTTTTAACTGACATCGCAACGGCAAAAATCTGAATAGATAAAAGTTTTGAGAATCGTTTTTTAACTGTCTAAACAGTGTACACACACACATGCAGTTTTTACTTCGACAAGTTTAACTTCAGGTTGAAATTTGCTTTAACTGAGTGTATATGGTGAATTTATGTGTCAGATAGGACGCATGTCAGACAACAATCTGTCTCGATAAATATCTATTGCTGGTTAGTTTAATCAACACACATACAAAGGTTTCAGAGTCGACGATGGCCAGCAGGCTGCGACACGTCTAAATACTGCATGTGTGTGACGATTATAAGACTTCAGTCCATGGCGCGTACGACAACAGCCTCTTCGATATCGACAAGTGAGTTGTAATAACTTTAGATATAAAATAGTTAGAAATAGTTAAACAATTAACTTTAAAAAATAAATACTATTAGTAGAATGAAGGAAATAGAAGGTGCACGTAATATTGAACAGGTACCTTGAAACGATTTAAATATTTCTAAGAACATATTTCTCTCCTTATTAATTTCTTTTATTTTATTTTATTTATATTTTTCGATTGTAAAGAAAAGGAGTGGGTACAAGGAATATGGTTGGCGGTGCCCACCTTAATGCGGCCCAATGTGGGTTTCTGTTGAAGTGTGGGCTTGTCTTCCATCAAACAACTTGGACCACATTATCTACCAACCACTTCCCTTCGGTCCCCTTTATAATTACAAAACAAAACAAAAAAAATCTGGTGTGAAACACTCACACAACTTTCTCTTAATCCCGTTCTCAAAATGATAATTGACAAATTTTATAGTTTGTGTACCAAATTTAATGAAATTCGTCGAAAACTGAAAAAACTGTTCAGTAAAAGCGCACTTCCGGTTTACTAATTTTCTTGAAACTCGGAATTTCAGCCATCTATTTATTTCTAACTAATTATGTTTGGATGATAGAATTGTATAATCAACTAGGATAGCACTTTGATGAAAATCTAACCCCACCCCTCCCCTAAAAGTGCCCTTAAAAGAAATTTCCAGAGAAATGTTTTAAATAAAAGTTGTAGATCTTTGCATGTTTAGTTTATATACGAAGTTTCAAAAAAAATCGTCGGAGCCATTTTTGAGAAAATTGCGAAAAAGTGAATAAATCATTTAGTAAAGTGATAATGCAAACGCACTTCCGGTTATCCGATTTTTTTCAACCTCAGAATTTCAACAACATATTTAATTCTAATTAACATTATTTAGATGACAGAATTGTCTAATAAACTGAAATAGCACATTAGATGGAAACCTAACCCCACCTCTCCCCCAAAAGTGCCCTTCAGTGCATTTTCCCGGAGAAATATTTCAAATAAAAGTTGTAGCTCTTTGTATGTGTAGTTGATATACTAAGTTTAAAGAAAATCTTCGGAGCCATTTCTGAGAAAATCGCAAAAAGTATAAAATCCAACTAGTATAAAGTGGTACTTCCGGTTGAGGAATTTTGACAGATAACGTAGTGTCAGATCCCACGATGATACCTAAACGGAATATCAAGTTTTAACTTTCTACGGTTTTTCGTTTTTGAGCTATGCTGTTCACATACATACATAGATACATACACACACACACACACAGACCATTTGCTAAAAACCACTTTTTTGGACTCAGTGGACCTCAAAACGGATATTTCCGGTGAAAACTCGATATCGGAAATTTGACACGATTACAATACTTCCTCTTACTAGGAGTAAGAGAAAGTAAAAATCTGAAACACTGTCACGACTTTCTCTTACTCGTGTTTTTCACAGAGAAATTCTCAGAAAACTAAAGAAAAAGAAGAAACTGTTCAGTAAAAATCCACTTCAGTTCACTCGATTTAATTCAAACTCAGAATTTTAGCACTCGTATTTAATTCTTTGAATGAAAGCAAAAAATCAAATGTTACGAAGAATTATTTCCCCCCTCTCTATTACAACCAGTCTTCTCTTACAGTCTCTGATGTCGTCCGCTACCTTGGGATGTACATTGACAAAAGACTTACTTGCAACCCTAAAACACAACTCAATGAACACTCGCTACAGACAACTATAACGACCCGACTCCCGAGGCAGAAGATCTAGGTTGTCACTACAAAAAACAAACATTTAATTTACACTTCACTCATCAAACCCATCTGGACATACGGCGTTCAGCCAAGCGTTCCAACCTCAGTCGCATCCAATCCTTACAATCCTGAACAATAGTTAACGCTCCTTCTTATGTTTCCACTTAAACCATCCACAATGATCTAAAAATCCCCTTCTTACTAACAGTAACCATAGTCAGATATAAGAAATTCCATAGTACCCTATCTTCACACCCTAATCCTCTAGTTTGACGCCACTCATTCCCGCATTAAGAGGGACAACCCTCCTAGCTACCTATACCTATCTACTCCTTGGCGCTATCCTACAAGGATCTGGGCCTCCTTCACAATTCTACACTACTCTTCTCTTTTCTGGACGTGGCTTCACCATCTTCTCACTCCTATTCTCTTCAATAATTCTTCCACATCTCCCAGGGGACATCTTAATCGGGGATATCCTTATCTACGGTTCCTTCCCGGTTTCCCTTTCAACAGCCTTTTTTTTTTTTGGAATCCTGCCTTCATGCATTAGTTCCACATGCCCCGGCCATCGCTGGTTTTTCCGTACTGAGGAAGTCTGATTCATTATATATTTGACGGAGCTCAGCGTTCTTTCTTATCCTCCTTCAGCACCCATTCTCACAGACAGTTCCATATATTCTTCTGAGTACCATTCCTTTCAAATTAAGCATTCTCTCTGTTTCTTTCATAAGTACCCAGGTACCCGACAACTCACCTAGACGGATTAAACGCTGAAGTGGCCTCGCGACATCCTCTCAAGTATCAGTGCTAATGACAGTGAGTGACAAAGTTGATTGGAGTTTTACCACTGGGTATTCAACCACTGGAGTTCTACAATTCTATACTTTTTTTTTTTTATTGCATATATATATTTTTTTTCTCTCACCGTACACAGACTCTTCATATTTGCTTATGGCACTATGTTGCCGTAAATTAAAAAAAAAAAACTTAATTCTAATTAACACTACTTAGATGATAGATATAATGGGGTTGATGAAGGAGAGAAATGAACAAACAAAATATGGCTAATACTGTATAATGTAAAAAGTGACACTGTCTGCCTGGACTTTACACTTAAAATGGTAGAGAATGGTAGAGTGGTAAAGGGTGTAAGGTAAATGATACATAGTGACTGGCGAGTGAACTCTGTTGTATGAACTCTGTTCTATATCTATCTCCAGTCGCTGTATTTATGTAGTTTCTCCCACTCTAATCCGAGAGAGTGGTCCTGTCATTTCTTCTCTCTTTCTCTGCTACGGATCTTCTCTTTGAATCCTATTACATGGATCCAAAGAGAGGATCCTATTACATAGAATTGTATAAAAAAAAAATTGAGTAGAATGGGTAATTTCGGTTGATGAATTTTGGCAGATATAAATAACTTCCTGTCAGATCCTATGGTGATATCCGAACAGAATATGAAGAAGCTTGAACTTTCTGCGATGTTTCGTTTGTCGAGAGAGAGAGAGATTGTGTGTGTGTGCGTGTATGAGAGAGAGAGAGAAAGATATCATTTCGTAAAACCATTTTCCCGGTCTCAGTAGACCTTAAAACGTGTATTTCCGGTTGAAAACTCGATATCGAAACTTTGACACGATCACAATACTTCCTCTTACTAGGGATAGGGAGTAAGAGAAAGTAAACATTAATAATTAGTTATTAAATAAATATTATAAATATTATTTAATATATTTGAAAACAATAACTGTTAATAAACAATAAATTATACAAATATTTATTTACCAAATTATTATGTAATATTATATTTTGAAGATTTTAATATTTTATTTTTTGTTGTTTATATAAGATATATATAATATTTACAAGTGAATTGTTAAAAACATAAGTTTATTTCATATCACTCCTCAATTTACGATTTACCAATAACAAAAAAAAAAAAAAATCTCTTTCGGAGAGAGAGGCAGATCTGACATTACTAAGCCCACATGGTTACCGCTAGGCTGGGGGCCAGTTATGTCCGGGTAAGCCTGGGATCGTAGTAATTTATAGCAAGACTAGCGTGGGTAGTATATAGCCAGGTTATATAAGTGGGTGAGGTTATATAGACAAGAGTTTCCTCTTCTATTTCTTCTTCAAACCTGACACCTTTAGTGTTCAATGAATCAATCGTAACCTTCTTCAGCCGTTAGATCCCATCTTGATTTCTTTTTATTTTTTATTTTATTTTTTTGTTTTGGGTAAATAACTATCTAACATACTATAATATTGTTGGAAAATATTGTTTTCTAAACATTCTTTTTTAAAAAAAATACAGATTAAGTGGAACCATATATTTTACTTTTTAATCCGCATAATATGAGTGTAATTTTTTTTTTTTTATTCTTTCATACTTCCGGCAACACCTCTTTTCAGTCTTCAAAACAAAAACCATACTTGCACGGAAATGGTACTTCAGAGAAAATTTTAATCCGAATCCCTAAAATATTTTGTTTTTCTGAAAAAAAAATTAAAAATGAAACTGGATATGCTTAGGTTATGGAATTAATATGTAATGTTTAACGAAAATCATTGGTGATAAATAGCGAAAAAGTTACGGAAAGCGGGGTGGGAGGAGGGGAAACATCAAGAAAAGCCTCTTTCGAGATGAAGGTTATTTTGCGAATTTCCTGACAGATTCCGTTGCGATAGCAAGGGAATATCATGACTTGACTTTCTGTGATTTTCCATTGTTGAGATATTTTATTAACACAAAAACATACACACACACACACGACACGCATGCAGACAAAGACCTAACAAAATCCTTCAGAACACGTATTCCCTGGTGAATAGTCAAGTTAGTAAATCTGTAATAATTGCAAACAGTTTTCTTGAAAACAATAAGAAAAAATAAACTTGGTCGGTCTTTAAAAATTTTTTTTAGCAGTATCTACATTGAAATTGTCCATATTTAGCTGAATTGAAAATTCAGGCGTTTTTGTCCATCTAGGTTGCGGATCCAACCACTTCTAAATTTAATATACTCTAACGTGACTGAAAAGGCCAGTTTATTATTAAGATTATTGAATGTTTTGACAATTAAGGAAGAATGGGATTCAAAAGTATATAAATACAAAACTTCAATTTTAGTCTCTAAATGTAAGGCATCCCAGACCATCAGTTTGGATTTAGATGACACCATTCTACCATATACCAAACTCACCGCGTTGAAGACACCATTGCATCCTCCCTTGCAAAGAAGGAGTACTGTTCGGGAGCTTTCTTCGATGTGATGCAGGCCTTCGATCGGGTATTGCACCCTGAGCTGTTCTGGAAACTTAAGGGCATCCTTCCAGCCTAAAATTCTACTTATCCGATAGGTATTTCCGAGTACAAATCGAATCATCCTTCTCTCCTTTCAAGTATATCAAAGCTGGAGTGCTGCAAGACAGTATTCTAGGTCCTATCCTATACTCAGTATACATAAAGACATCCTGAAACTATCCTTCTCACCTATGCAGATGATAATGCTATCCTATCTACCAATAATGATCCAGTAATAGCCGATAGAAATCTGTAAACCCACCTCTACTTTCTAAAAAATGATTAAAAAAATGGGTCATTAAACTTAATGAAAACAAGTCCCAAAACATTACCTTCACTCTACGTTGCATTACTCTTCCCCCAGTCTACTGCCACTTAATTCCTTTACCAGTGGTTAACCTTGCTCGCTATCTTGGGGCTTTACTTAGATCGAAGACTTACCTAGAATCCTTATACACGACTTAAAAGAATAGAACTAAACAGAACGCTTTTGATAACTTAAAAGACTACTCTGGGGACAACAGATCTAACCTCTCTGGTTGTGGGAACAACAAAAGACTAATTTATATATCTATTTTAAAGCCTATGTGGGCGTAAAAGATTCAACCGAATGCTCAAATCTCCAAAGAATCCCTACAATCCAGAATCCTCCGCAGAAATGCTCCATTTTAAGTCTCAAACTGAACCATACACACTGACCTTTTAATATACCTTTCATTGCTCAAGTCGCCCAAACCCTTTACAGGAAATTCCATATTAACCTACAGACTCACACAAATCCTTTTAGTTCAACACCTGTCTTCCCAAACTTTTCCAGATAACCCACCTACACTTCTTAAAAGACAATGGCATCGTGATTGTTCTTTCAAGTGAAGAGAGTGAATAGTGATTTTGTATTGTTTTTGGAGGGTTACCCCTTGATTGGTTTCTCCATTCATTATAATATATTTATGTTCTTTTGTAATAAACGTTTGCTTATAGTGCTATCGCGCTGATTGTAGCATAAGTAAAGATGCTATATATATATATATATATATAAAAGGCGTAATTGGGGGTATTAAAGGGAGAGAGGTGCTGCTATTCAAGCCATCTAACTGAACCAACGCTACCATTCTACGACATTATCACTCTCCGCTCGGCCATTCTACCCTCTCATATAGATTATTTTTAAATACATATAATATTGTGAGTATGTGTCGGAAGTGTGTATTATTATTACATAAACATGCACCATCATATTTTAGTGAATATAACAGATTTGAATGAAAATTCAATTCCATAAGCATAATATTGACAATAAAAATAATTATATATGTCTTTAAAAAGAAGGAAAAAAAAAAACAAAAAACAAAATGACCGTGGTCCAAGAGTTAAAGAGACGAAGGTTTATAATAACAATAAGTTGATGTTAAATAGAAGGGAGGTGGTGGGGGAAGTTGAGGATGCCTGGAGGTAGAGACATACAGGAAACTACCAGGCTGCTGGCCATTATGTAGCACCACTGGCAGTCTCCACTTTAGTTAGTAGTAGTAATAGTTGTTGTTTGTAGTATTTATATTTTATATCTGTGTGTGTGTGTGTGTGTGTGTGTGTGTGTATTTAGAGGACAGTGTTGTCCTTTCCGTTTCAAAGAATCTCTTCTTTCAATACATATTTTTCTATATAATAACAACCACATAGAACCTATTTTTCCGTTTCTCTTCACCACTTCCTGTTTAATGTTGTAAAAATCAAGTTTTACTCATTCATATACACAATTCATTACTATTTCTTAATATTGTATTTCCAGAATTTGTTTACTTTCACTTAAATCTAATAAGAGGATGTATTGCGATCGTGGTTTTCGAAATTGAGTTTTCACCGGAAATATCCGTTTTAAGATGCCCTGGATTACGATAAAAAAATGTATTTTTTTTTAGCGAATGATCTGTTCGTGTGATCAAAATATCTCACAAATGAAAAATCACAAGTAGCATAAATTTGACATTCTATCCATTTTTCGTGATTTTCCTAAAAAACGGCTATAACAATTTTCTTTAAACTTTGTATACTGTTAATACTCATAAATACTTTCATCACTTTGATTTGCATCATTTTCGCGGGAAAATTGATTATTATTTTTTGAGATTCCGGGGGGGAATATTTAGGTTTCCTATAAAATATCATTTCAGTACTGTGTATGGTACTGCAACCTATATAATGTTAATACACATTAGAAATAGGTTTTTTTCTGGCGTATCTGACAGCAGTGGTTATTTGGCACCGTTCTTCACTACTTTATGGCATCCAACTAAGTACCTTGTCTAGCTTAGGCACAAAAAGCTTATGTTCGCTGCATTGCCGGGGTATAGCCCACCTGAAGACTTAATCTAAGATAGGTGGTGCTTCACGAGTTTAGAACACAGTTCAATGCGCCCCTCTTCTGTCTCGAACCGGTCGACGAAGAGGAGTGTGGTTATCTGGGTTGCGCTTTACTAACGAATCATTTGGACGATGTATTCTCATTGATAAATAAGATGTATTGATAAAACTCTCTTCCTCTCTCTACAAAAAACAGCTTTATCAATGAGACTGGTTGTAAACGAGGAAAAAACGAAGTATATGTACGTTGGGGGAGGCACCGGCCCTCCGGGAGAGAATTTGCAAATCGGTTCCTATGTCTTCCAGAGAGTTAACGAATTTAACTACCTTGGCTCCCAAGTTAACTCTATTAATAGCATCTCGCAGGAGATCAATAAAAGAATGACAGCCGCAAATAGATGCTACTTTGGCCTAATGAAATATATGAAGAGCAATCTGATATCCAGGCAAACGAAAATTAGGCTCTACAAAACGCTCATTCTTACATATGCTTCTCAAACCTGGACAATTCTTAAGACAGATGAAAAAAACGTCCTTATTCTCGAAAGGAAAATTCTCCGAAAAATCTTTGGTCCAATTAAAGAAGGTAATTTATGGAGTAGAAGAAAGAATAGGGAGTTGTATGAACTATATGGAGAAGCAAGATATAGTGAAGAAGATTAGGTTAAACAGATTGAGCTGGGCGGGCCACGTAATTAGAATGGAATAAGATGAAGTGCCAAGGAAAATTCTGGAAGGAGAAGTGGGCACAACAAGAAAGGTCGGCAGACCGAAGCTCAGATGGCTGGATGGTGTTGCCAACGATGCGAGAAATCTCTTGGATACTCGCAACTGGAAAGCAGCTGTAACCAACAGAGACAGCTGGAATAGACTCCTAGAGGAGGCCAGCACCCACCAAGGGTTGTAGCGCCATGGAGATAGACAGATAGATAGATAGATAAAACTCTAATTTAGTTTCTTGCCTACACTGCTTTTTATTGTATTTTATATTCAATATTGTACATATATTCTTGATATTTTCTTAAAACTAAAACTTACTTTTATCTTCTTAGATCTTAAACTTAATATCAGATAAACTCAACACGTTTTTATTTTATATTTTCTTTTCTTGTGTAAAGGCTATTTGCATGTTGAAGGAAATACTTATCTTCTTCCTGAAAGTATCCTAAATCTATTTTAGGTGTAGTACTTTTATAAATATTCCTACACTAAAGTGAGTTAAATCTAAAAAAAATACATACACTATTTACACTCATTCACATAGTCATTTACGCTAATAAATACGTTCACACTAATAAATACATTCATACTAATAAATAATGCAAACTACTAGAAATATTGTTATAATTTCAAATTGGAAGAAAATCGGTTAACCGGAAGTGTGACTTTATGGAATAAGATTTTTGAGTTTATTGGAATTTTCTCGATTCCAACGATAACTGTTAACTATCGATTTTCTTTAAACTTGGTATAAATAACTGCACAGATATATGCCTATCACTTTTATTTGTAACTTTATACGGAACAAATTGATTTTTAGATAGTTCTGCGGAATTTGTGGCGTTAAATTTCAAATGACATGAGTGGTTGGTTCAATGTTATTGGCACTCTTTTCTGGACTAGACTACGTTGGTATCGCTGTTCTTTTATCTGCCTGGGAAAATACTTTTCGCCTTATACTTAAGTATTTAATGTTAGGATAAGTGATAATTTGTGAAAACTGTTACTGATTAATGAGTAAACTGTTTGAAAAATTTGAAGTGTTACTCTTACCAATTATTTACGTAAATCACAACCAATTTTAGATGTCAAATAAAGCGTGATTTAATTTAGTTAAGCAGATTGCTTCTTAAACTTGATAAAATAACTAAATTTAGTTCCCAATTTAAGTTCGGGTTTCATATTTACGAGTAGATCATAGCTAAAGTAGTCGAAGTTGGTGTATTTGGAAATTTGATGTGATTTCTCACCACGCAACACACCAGCGGCACTGATTTCATGTTTTCCACACCTAGCACTACAGATGCATGAAGCGCTCGAAGCTCCCCCAATTGAAGGCAATTTGAAGATAGGGCGACTTCACTGTTGTAATGGTAGTAGTGTTGATGATGAATGTTGATGCTGCTCAAATAACACACTCTATAAGCACTACAACTCAGATTTTAGACTTTACAGAGATCTGAGGAGAAAGTTTAGAGTAACCGAGCGAAGAGTGATGAGGTTGTAAAAGAGCGCTTGATAGAGAGCTGAGCACACTTAGTAGATTGCTGTTTGATGAAACTATTCGAGACTCCTGAATGATAGTTTGTTATCTCTTGAATGCTTGTTCGCAGACTGACTATTTCTTTCTTGATAGTTGTTGCACGGCGGATAGAGGTCCGTATAGGCCTTTCCTATTTCGCCGCACACTTCTTGTATTAAATGTACTATGAAGTAAGGTGAGAGGGACAGCAAGATCTGCAATAACCAACCTTCAAAGCTAGAAAGAGATTGATGAGTGTTTATAAATAAGAAGAAAATAGTTTACTGTGGAAAAACAAAATTAAAATTTATTTCTTGAATAACAACAAAAAATAATGAGAAAAAATAAATTTTATTTGTACGTAATATAAAAATAAATGAATTGAAATGAAGCAAAGGAAAGTGGCCACTTGTTTTGAAAATATTACAATAAATATAAGTAACGTTCTATAGAGCAATAATTAAATTAAAACGTTCTGTTTATAATAAATATTTTATCTTCTAGTAAAACTGAAAGTTTTCTTAATAAATGAATTAAGAAAAAAAGAAAAAAAAGATTTTTTAACAATAATAAACAGAATACGTTGAAATATTAAAATGAATTAAATTATTAATTGTAATTTTAAATGTAAAATTGTAAGTTTGCAGATAATGCAATGTATTATAATTAGCTGCGTGAATTTATAAAAGGTAAAAAAAATTACATCGGTGGTGGGTCTTGAACCTGTGCTGTATACTTATATGAATGGCAATCGCTCACGCTACCACTGTGCTAGCAAGTTATACTACGATGTAGTTTAAATGTTCCTAGTTATTGAAGCGATGAGTGGCCTGCCATCTATTGGTAGAGTTGTGCATGCGCAAATAATACTCGTACGTTTTTCTTTGTAAAATGTAAGTGCACTTACTTTTTTTTGATGGTTTTCTTTTGTCACCTGTTCAGTTTTCTTCTTGATGTGAAAAGCATCTGCATGAAGCGAAGAATGCTGTGGCGTGCTCCAATGTGGAGAAAAATTAAAAGAAATAACTGAATTGACGTGAAGAAATTGAATCGAATCACTTGACTAGATAACAGCGGTGTATGCGTGTGTGTGTATGCCCTGGGCAAGCTCTAAGCGACTACTGACTGTTGTTCGTGATTTACATGTTACAGTACAAAGTTTACATTTTAGAGAATTTTTAATTTTTAATTTTGTTGACAATCATTTTAAGTTTACTATTATTATTTACTATTTTATAATTTTATATGTGGCCTTAACAATAGTAGTTTTTACGAATACTGACTTGAGCGTTGAACTTAAATTCTTGAAAGTGCCGGACTTAAATACAATTATTTCTAGCTCTTGGTGGGGGGCTAGATACTCCTTTTAAGAGAAAGCTTGGTTCTCAAAACTTGCAGCCCATTCGTTAGTACCGTAAGATGGCCGTGGACAAAGAGGTTAGGATTCGCAGAAGGTGCGCTATTATTTTGAAATAAATGTGATTAGGCATTTATCTTTTTAGACAATTTACAAAGTATAAACAAATTCGTAGGAGCCATTTTTGAGAAAATCACAAAAAATTTGAAGGAAGGGCGACTTCACTGTTGTAATGGTAGCAGCATTGAATATGAATGCTGATGTTGTTCAAATAACACACTCTCTAAGCACTGCAACTCACAATTTTATATTTTACAAACCTCTGAGGAGAAAAGTGTGAGAAAGTTTAGAGTAACCGAGCGAAGAGTGATGAGATTGTAAAAACAGCTCTTGATAGAGAGCTGAGCACAGTTGGTAGATTGCTTGCTATAAGCAGCTGCTTGATGTAACTCTTAGAGACTCCTGAATGATACTTTGTAAGCTCTTCGAATGTTTGTTCCCAGACTTGACTATTTCTTTCTTGATAGTAGTTTTTACAAATATACTGACTTGAGCGTTGAATGTATTATTATTATTATTATTATTCACAGAAGGGGAGGGCAAACCCTACGCTATCCAAAGCCTCCCAGGGCCTATAAAGAATAACAACCACTGGGACTAGAACGAAAATCCAGGCCCAGGTTTTAACCATCTAAGTTTCACCGCACCCCGAACAAATCGGACCAAAACCTTAAAAGGACACAGCCTAAGATCCTCTACCGATATCCTATTCCGGCCGTAGGTCCTAAACCTAATCTCCTCACAGCCCAAACAATCCATCATCAGATGCAAGGGTGTTTACTCCTCCGTCTCACAAACTCTACAAAAGGGGTCAGGCATGAGTCCCATTGTATAGAGATGTCTCCTTAAACCACAATGCTCAGTGAGGAATCCAACCAGATGCCTGAGGGAGGTCCGTGAAAGACATCTGACCCCGCTACTTAAAGCACCGTCCGGACCCCCAATGAGCATTTTAGGCTGCTGACAACCACTGCACTCATCCATAAGGATGAGTACTGTGAGGTCATCCACGTCTGAAAGCCCGACAAACATGTGCCAGAAGACATACCAACAGCCGGCTCTGGACCAATGAAAGGGAGAGAGGCACCTAATTTGGCAAACCTATCCACCTCCTCATTCCCAAAGATTCCCATATGACCTGGAACTCAGACCAGAAGCGTTGAATGTAAGATTGACTTAAATCTGGAAAATGCCGGACTTAAATACAATTTTTTCTAGCTCTTGATGGGAGCTAGATACAGCTTTTAAAAAGAGAAGCTTGGTTCTTAAAAGTTGTAGCCCCATTCGTGTCCGTACCATAAGATGGCCATGGACAAAGAGGTTAGGATTCGCAGAAGGTGCGCTATTATTTTGAAATAAATGTGATTAGGCATTTATTTTTTTTTTTTAGACAATGTACAAAGTATAAACAAATTCGTTGGAGTCATTTGTGAGAAAAGACGATAACTTCAACCACACAAAAAAAAAAAAAAAAAAACCTTTAGTGATACTTCCGGTTGATAGATTTTCTCCAAAACCTTCATGTCAGATGCGGTGGTTTGACCAAAAAGATATGTCTGAGCATCCTGCAATTTGCGATTTCTTTGAGATATTTTATGCGCACACACACACACACATATTTTTCCTCGAAACAGTATTCCAGTGAAGACTCAATTTCGAAAATTTAATGCCTCTAGGAGAAAATAAAAAATAAATCTGGTGTGAAACACTCACACAACTTTCTCTTACTGCAGTTTACAAAAATGTAATTGACAAATTTAAAGTTAGGATACCAAATTTAATGAAATTCGTAGATATTTTTCATGGAGAAAATCGCGAAAACTGTTTGATATTCGCTATTCGCTGAAAACATATTTTTCATTCACAGGAACCTCAATAACATTTATTTCCTGTAAAAACCTTAATTTCAAACATTTGACGCAAATACGCAATACTTCCCTCCTACAGTTCAAGAGAAAGCAAAAAAAACAAAAAACAACAACTTGATTATTGCAAATATTTGTTTAGTCCCCATTAAAAAAGAGAATTAAATTAATTTTATGTAACAATTGTAAAGGAAATTACATGCACTATCTGTTATAAAAAGGAAGTAATACATTTTAATTGTTTATAAATAGTTGAAACACTGAATGAATGAATGAATGAAGGAGGCGTTTTCAGAAATGCAAGGTTGGGCTATCCGTAGGTAGATGGTCAGTGGGCCGAACTCTCATGGTGGTTTTATTTATTTTTTTTGATATTATTTGTACGCCTACAAAATTTTACTTAAAAAAGTACTTTTTTGTTTAGAAATAAAAAATGATTACTTCAGCTCTCGTATTAATCTTGTTTTTTTTTTTTTTTTT
>JAAEAF010008359.1:0-33967 GCA_011037195.1 Triatoma infestans | reverse complement strand
ATATAATGATCCTCTCGTTGTATATGATAGAGTTTATATATCAGTGTTGGCCACAATCACACCAAGACATCTGTCCTAGTGTGCGACCTTGTGCAACCTTCGTAGTTTGCTGACCTTATTTAGGTCAGTGGCCAACTTTATAGGTGCTTGCTTTGATGCAAAGTATTGAAAAGGGCTTTGTTGTTTGTTTGGCCGGCATTGTCATGAAGTCGGCGGCCTGCTAGGTCGCTGGTTATAAATTGCTCTTTTATTACTGCCATCCTTTGTTAAGATAGCAGCTGGCTGGAACCACTTTGACACTGGTATGACTTTCCATGTCATTACATTGTTAATAAATAAATAAAGATTTTTCTCTCTCTCATTCGCAGAATTTTGACAATATATTTAATTATAATTTTAATATAAATTTTACAGGAAAGCAACGGACAGTTTACAGGAAAGCATAACTCCATCCAAAAAAGCATTTTTAAATGAATTTTCTCAGAAAAATGTTTCAAATAAAAGTCATAAGAGACCTATTTATAATAAAATAGAATTTAGTTTTATTCACAAAATTATGTTTATATATGTACGTACATAAAAAGAAAATGAAAAACTGAGGTTTCAAGCTTGACGCCTATATACACTTGACTAATATTTAGTAGCACTTTGTAGGAAAACATAAAGATTAAGGAAAAAATAATATAAAAAAAAAAACCTCAACTAGATACAGAACTTTAACAAAATATAGAGGTTTAAACTTCTTATGTTCGTATTTTTTTTATAAACAAGAGGACTTATAATTATAAATAACTAAGTTGGCTAAATGAGGAGAAGAACTTTATTGACAAGTTGTGACAAATTTTTATAGCAGATAGTAGTAGACACGCTAGAAACGTCAAATACAAGGTGCATATGGTCTATGGGAGTCCATCTAGGAAATGAATCGATCAATTGGAACATTTTTTTTTTTTTGGACTCTCTGTAATTAATTGGTTGCACAAGTGTGAGATCAGATAGGAGATGCGCACTAGTTAGGATGAAAATAAAGATATGTAATATATTAATTTCCTATTTTGAAAGTGCAAATTAGAATTTTTATTTAATAAAGAGAATACCAGTAAGAAATATCAGTTAAATTTTTTGACTAATTCTGCGCGATATAAGCTAAATATATATATAAACTAATAAGCTAATTCTTGCATACATAACAAATGGCACCAGGTTGGGACGGCTTTTCTTTTTAGATTATTTTTTCGTACCTACGTAGGGGTAGTGAACCCCCACCACTCATCCACTCTAGCGGAGAGAAACAGCCTCTCTCGCACAGAGAGGAGAGGTTCGGCCAGTGGATTAATATATGAGAGAGAGACAGTCAAGGAGGATTCTGTTCAAGACATCATCACAATCAGACATCATCTGTTGATTCACACTCCGTACATATCATTTAGCCACGTCAGTCTGTCAGTTCAGTTCAGTTCTAAACTCTAAAGTGTAAAGTCCTTGGCAGTCAGTTATATATAGACATATATCAATTATATATCTTAAACCAAATCTTAAGGTGTTTATCTTTCATCATTCAACAACCAACATCTCCTCACAACACCCTTACAACTAACTTTTATCTCTTTTAACAATATCTTACATTTGCCTATAAAATAATATGTGTCCGCTTTTTCTCTGGAATTATATATGGGAACAAATATCTGTACCATCTGGTTGCATGGTTTAGAATTTAAATGGAATAATTCGGATCTGCAACTGAATGTAAATTTCATTGGAACGCAGATCTAGTTCAACATTTAAAAAGAAAAAAAACATGTGCACGTCCGCTCGTATAAAACTGAAAGTGTTACAAATATTTTTTATTTTGATTTATTTTACATTTTACTAAGATTTAAACACTTCTTTTGACTTATCTAGGCTTTCCCTAATACACAACAATTTGTGTTGCAGGTCAGTTATATTTGTGATAGATAGAACATTGTATACCTACAATTTTCTCCTAATTACAACCATTTTTTTGTACCAATAAATGTTTTCTCTTTATAACTACATTGGCCAAAATGTTAAAAGTTATCTAAAATTAGGCATTTCCAAAATTCTTAATATATAATCAAAATATATATTTAATTTCACTAATATAGCAAAAAGCCAACATTGGTTAGCTAGCAAAACTAGACAGTCGAACTACTCAATACTAGTTTTAAGATGAATTAAATTCCTAGAAAATTAACAAATTGAAAAGTGACAAAAAATATAGTTAGAAAATGTCTTTGAGAAAAGTAAAACATCCGCGCACCAAATTTTTCCAGCCCCAGATAATTCATACCGGCTGAAATGTACTACTACAAAGTTACTATATAGGGAGTCCCATTTAAACGGGCCACTTTTGAAACTATACACTCTTAACGGAAGCAAGATATCTAAAAGGAAATAAGTTGTGAAGTTATTTTCGCGTCTAGTTAGATGGCGTAATATTTTTTTTTATTTTATTGCCGCCGCTTAACACCTTAAATCGGTGGTTGAATGTTGGCGATTTTGTCTTGACACCCCCCCACTTTTTACTATGTTTGAAAACTATTAAACAAATGAAGAAAAAATGCTGGTTAATTTCACTTCAATATTTCAAACCGTTGCCGAGATATATTCAATCATAAAGATTCAGTTTTCTTCGTTTTTTCCTATTTTTCTGTTTCGTAAACTAAAATTTAAAGCGGATTTTCTTTTATTAATTATTATAATTTAATTTATTATTAATTTGTTATAAATAAGAGAGAGTTCTTCAAATGCTGTTAAAACTTAAAAGCTATTTCAAAACCATTAGGGGGGCTTAAAAATCAAGGAAAACATCATCATTATTATTATTATTATTATTATCAGAACGGGTGCCCGAAAGGCGCGGGACCTAAGCCTATGTGGCTCTTATCCCCCCGATACCCCCCGTAACCCCTTAATTAATCTCCCCCGGTAACTTGCCGGTTAATCTACAATATCTCAAGATATCCCCAAACTCCAACTCGCCCAGGCAATCCTGCGAGAGTGGTGTCCTCCCAAATATACGAAACCTAGTTCCAGCGAAACGGGGACACTGACATAAGTAGTGATACACCGTTTCCCTAACTCCGTCATCACAATTCTGACAAATGGGACTCCGCGTCCTCCCTATGTTAAACAAGTGACTGTGCACCCAAGTGTGTCCAGTCAGTATTCCTACCAAGGTCCTCAAACCCGTCCTACTAAGAGACAGGAGATACTCCGAGATTCCCCGCTTGCTTGCCTTTATAAATCTTTTAGCTTGGAGGCACTCCTGCGGGTCCTCCCAGCGTTTCTCCAAAGCTCTCGTCTCCCAAAGTCTAATCTGTTTGTCGCGAAACGTCTTTGTAACGGCCAGGGCTGGTTCAGGACCATAAAATGGTAATGACGATCCCTCCCTGGCCAGCCGATCCGCCCTCTCATTGCCCTCTATTCCCGCATGTCCGGGTATCCAATAGAGATGCACCTTACCCCTCCGAGCCAAAGCGTTAAGCCTTCTCCTACATTCTCCCACTAATTTCGAACTCCACCACGGCTTACTCAAAGCCCTTAGTGCGGCTTGACTATCAGAGAAGATCCGCACTTCCTTAAACTCTCCTAGCCACTCCCCCACAAGGTGGCAACATTCAATGATGCCCACCACCTCAGACTGGAAAACAGTGGCCAAACCACCTAAGGCCACCGAACTCCCTCTATCCAACTCCTGAAACCATGCTCCCGCCCCCGACAGGCCAGTGCCCTCCTGCCTAGAGCCATCTGAATAGCAGCGAATAATACCGCTGCCCGACTCCGTTGGCCTCGTGAGGTTATCATCCCCTATACTGCCAATCGTAATCTCATAATCTCTCTCAAATCCCCATTTCTTGCCCATCTCATCAAGTTTGGATAGCAGAAATCAAAACATCATTAAAACAAAACAATTTTCCAGTTTATTTACAAAAATCGATAAAAAAAATATTCTTTATTTATTCAAAATGACCTCCTCGGCTTAAACGGCACAAGGGCAGTCGCTGCCCAACAGATGAAGTTGCTAACCGTATCGTTGTCTGCCGGAATTGCTAAGCAGGTTTGGATTAAGTCTTCTCTAGGTGCTTGTGGAGTTGTTGGTTCCTTGGCATAAATTTTCTTCTTTGAGATATTCCCGATCCAACTGTTACTGAAGGTCTCATTCACTTCTCTCCTCGCCAAAGAAAAAAATCAAGAGCTATTCCCAAAGAAAAAAATAGCGATTCCGGCAGACATGATACAATTAACAACTTCATCTGTTGGACAGCGGCTGCGCTTGTGCCGTTTAAGCCGTGGAGGTCATTTAGAATAAATAGGAAATGTCTTTTTATACCTTTTTGTAAATAATCTGGAAAATTGTTTTGTTTTCTAAATCTCAGGTAAATGTTTTACCTGATTTTTTAATTCCCTTATGGTTTTAAAATAGCTTTTAAGTTTTTTGAACTCTCCTATTTATTAGAAATTAATAAGAAAATCCTCTTTTAATATTAGTTGACGAAACAGAAAAAAATAGGAAAAAGACTACGAAAATTGAATCTTTATGGTTGAATGTCCACCGCAACGGTTTGAAATATTGAAGTGAAATTAACGGCATTTTTCTTAATTATTTTTAGTAGTTTCAAAATGGTAGTACAAAGTGGGGGGGGGGGTCAAAAAAGAATTCGCCACATTCAACCATCGATTTAATGTGTAAGGCAGCAATAAAATCAAGGAAACATCAACACCATCATAAACTAGAGCGCAAATACTTCAACAAAAGTTATGTTCACTTTTTTGATATCTTTCTTCGTTTAAAAGTTATTTCAGAAGTGGCCCGTTTAAATGGGACACCCTGTATAATACGGTATGGCGTGCGCCATAATCACTCTGAAGTGATTTTTAGTCCGCCCCTAGATGTCCTCTATATTTCTAAACGAGAATTTATACAAGAAAATCACTTTTAGCCTCTATATAAAATAGGGTATTTAATTCACAATGTATAAAATATGCAGTATCTCGACCTACCCTTTTTGGCGTGTTGCGCTAAAGGTTTTTATATGCACTATGGTAATTATATTACGCCTCCATTCACAAAGGTTTTCGTGGTTCACATAAAATCAATAAAGCACATTATGAATTTAAGAGTTTCCTTTTTTTTTTTGTAGAAAAATTTTCCTAGCTAATGAAAGCTCCATAAAGTATGAATGGTTACAGTTCTTTATTGAAATAATGATAATTAAACTGGAGAATTAGGGAGATTTGTAGGAATTATTTCTTTTTTCTATCTTACTCAAAAAAAATCTGGTATGATACACTCACACAACTTTCTCTTACTCCATTTTTCAACACTGTGATTGACAAATTTTATAATTAGTATACTAAATTTATTGAATTTGTGTTTTATGGAGAAAAATCACAAAAACTGAAAAAATTGTTCAGTAAAAACGCATTTCCGGTTAACTAATGTTCTTGAAACTCTATTAACTATTTATTACTATTTATTTCAAATTCATTTTGTTTCAATGGTAGAATTGCATAATCAATAATGATAACACTGTAATGACATAGCAATGTCAAAGCCTTCACAAAATATAACAAAAGGAAAGAATAATTTATAACTAGTGGCCCCACAGCCGGCCGCTGCCTTTTCAATACAAAGGTATCAAAGACAAGCACCGATAAAGCCGTGTCTATTGAACAGAAGCCACCTGGTCTTTGAAAGTCGCCGATGGGCGACCAATTCTGGCCACTGACCTGAATCACTGGTCGCCGACCTAACCAAGGTCGCATGCTACTAGAGATGTCTTAGTGTGAGAACTTACTTACACACTTGACAGTGTGTGAGTAAGACTAATATACACTTCGGCTCACTGGAAGAGGGGATCATTATATCATTCATCATTATACGAGTAGCCACATCTTTATATCAGTATCATTTTACAGCAGCAGTTATACTTGAGTTCCGAGCGCGTCCCTATACAAGGTTTTACTTATAATTATTTTCATAGTTGTGCATATTAGTTTATTTATTATAATCATTTTAAATTATTTGTTATTTAACTCTAAAAATTATTTATTTACTTTTATCAAATCATATTAATTGTAGTTACCATTAGGCTCATTCAAATTATTGTTAAAATATATTCTATTTTTATAAATTCAGTGTTAGTAATTCAAGCATTAACTCTCTAAACTAACTTCCGCCTAATAAATCCCTCTTCAAGACATCTAACTTCATACCTCAGGAATCTTGACAATTGATTCCACTACAGCACTTTAGTCAAAAACATGACCCTTGCCTTCCAGCCCCCCTAAACCCTTAAATGACTTTACCTTAAAAGAAATGTTTCAAATAAAAATTGTAGATCCTTGTATCTGTAGTTGATATATCCCAAGTTTAAAGAAAATCGTTGCAGCCGATTTAGAAAAATAGTAGAATATTGAAAAATACTTTTCAGTAAAAACGCACTTCTGCGTTCAATTTTCTTTAAACTCGGAATTTCAACAACATATTTAATTCTAATTAATATTATTTCGATGATAGAATTGTGTAATACACTGAAATAGCACTTTAGAGAAAAACCTAAACCCCACATCTCCCCCCAAAAAAAGTGCCCATAAATTAATTTTCTCAGAGAAAAGTTTTAAGTAAATGTTGTACCTCTTTGATGTAGTTATATATCAAGTTTCAAGAAAATCGTCGGAGCCATTTTTAGAAAATTGCAAAAAAAATAAAGAAAAAAATTCAGTAAAGTTGTAATTCCGGTTGAGGAATTTTGACAGATAAGCCACTGTAGGATCCTATGGTGAGACATACACGAAATATCAAGGTTGAAGTTAGAGAAAAAATAAGAGAACGTAAAAATAGGAGATTCATGATGTGTCACTATTGAGAAAGAATTCGTTGAGATCACCATTCACTATTGAGAACTCTATTCATCGGCAATTTCTTCAAAATTAAGATTGAAGAAAACAATCTAGGTGCCTTTCTTATTAAAACCTTTGTCCATCGTCAAATTTGACGAAAGTAAAGTAACTGCTTAACCCTAGATTGCCGTAAGGCAATTGGATTTATGCAAAGTAATATTAGTTTGATATTCCCTACATTGTTGTAGTTCTTTGAAATCCTCTTGATTATGCTATCCCAACTTAGTCACAGTCCGCATTCCTTAAAGAGAAAGTCTTTAATTCGTGTTTCCTTTCACTTACTTTGATTTGCAAGGAGCACTGATTGGCAATCAATGCTCCTTGTAAAGTCATGCAATGGAATCAAGCAAGCTTTTGTTGGCTAAATTCACACCACACAAGAAGATTAATAATTCCAATAGCAGCTCCATAGCAGGCGCTGCTATCATGCCTCCAAGCGCATTTTAAGTACGCATTAATTCCTCTGTCACGCTCATTACAATGTATTGGCGAAACAGCTTCAACTTGGACAGCCAACTTCCCACTAGAAGCTATATTTAGCTCCCATATATAGGTAGGAGAAACAGAATATACAGAATATTTAACCTTGAAGGGCAAACAAGTCGCAAAATCAATTTTAAAAAGTTTAAATTTGCAGTACATTAAACAAGCTATTAAGAATAAAAACAGCCAGTCTAACATTCAAGAGCATACTATTTCATTTCACTCTATGCCCAAAGCATTTTTTACAGACCAAAGTGCCTTCACCAAGCTAGCCATCTATTCCAGCTAATGGGCTATTAGAACAAAGAAGAATTCTAACTCTTGCCACATCAATCTTCAAAAGCCACACATCACTCAACATTGCCATTCCACGTTCAACACTAACATCTTTACTCTTGAATCGATCATTCTATCCTCTAACTCCTCCCACCACAAAATTCGCCAAATATACCATTGTGTTAAGTGTGTATAGTGAGTTTATCTTCATTTACATCACACCATAACCAGCTACAATTACATTGGTGTGTTTTTTTTTTTTTTAGACGAAAATGGAATCAAACGTTAAAATATAGCAAAACTCAAGAAATATTCAAAATTAAAATTGTAGACACCAATACAAATAGCAGTGTATTTCATTTATTAAATTTGTTATGTAATTTTTCTCACTTCAAATTTATTGATTTTTTTATTTGAGGACGATACTACAATTTGAATTTTGTTATAATTTAATTTAGCTCAATTTGAAATCATAATGTTTGTAAAAGATTTATTTTATGTGGTATATACATGACGTGATATATTACTTTCTCTTACTCCTAGTAAGAGGAAGTATTGTAATCGTGTCAAATTTTCGATATCGAGTTTTCACCGGAAATATCCGTTTCGAGGTTCCCCACAATCCAAAAAAGTGGTTTTTAGCAAATGATCTGTGTGTATGCGTGTGTGTCTATGTGTATGTGAACAGCATAGCTCAAAAACGAAAAACCGTAGAAAGCTGAAACTTGATATTCCGTTTAGGTATCACCATGCGATCTGACTGTGCGTTTTCTGTCAAAATCCTCGATCTGACTGTGCGTTTTCTGTCAAAATTCCTCAACCGAAAGTACTACTTTACTAGTTGCTTTTTTTACTTTTTTGCGTTTTCTCAAAAATGCTCCAACGATGTTCTTTAATCTGGTACATCAACTACACATACAAGGAGCTACAACTTGTATTTGAAACATTCTCTGGAAAAATTCATTTAAGGGCACTTTTAGGGGTTTAAGGGGTGGGGTTAGGTTTTCCTCTAAAGTGCTATTTCAGTTTATTGCACAAATTCGGCCATTTAAATAATGTTAATTAGAGTTAAATATGTTGTTCAAATTCCGAGTTTGAGGAAAATCGAATAACCGGAAGTGCTTTTGTTTTAACACTTTTCTAAATGATTTTTTTCACTTTTTCGCGATTTTCTCAAAAATGGCGCCGACGATTTTCTTGAAACTGCACATATAAACTAAACATTCAAAGATCTACAACTTTTATATAAAACATTTCTCTGGAAAAATTCATTTAAGGGCACTTTTAGGAGAGGGGGTAGGGTTACAGCTTCCTCTAATGTGGCATCATACTTGATTATACAACTCTATCATCCAAATGAAATTAATTAGAAATAAATAGATGGCCCAAAATTCCGAGGTTTGAAGGAAATAGTAAACCGGAAGTACGCTTTTACTGAATCGTTTCTTTCAGTTTTCGACAAATTTCATTAAATTTGGTGCACAAACCATAACCTTTGTCAATTATAATTTTGAGAATTGGAGTAAGAAAAAGTTGTGTGAGTGTTTCACAACCAGATTTTTTTTACTTTCTATTACTCCTAGTAAGAGGAAGTATTGTAATCATGCCAAATTTTCGATATCGACTTTTCCCCGGAAATATCCGTTTTGGGTTCCCCTGAGTACGAAAAAGTGGTTTTCAGAAATCGTAGAAAGTTCAAACTTGATATGCCGTTAAGATATCACCATGGAATCCAACAGTATGTCATCTGTCAAAATTCGTCAACCGGAAGTATCATTTTCTGAATGTTTTTTTTTTTTTTACTTTCTTGCGATTTTCTCAAACATGGCTCCAACGATTGATTTTCTGCAAACATGTTATATCAACTACACATTCAAAAATCTACAACATTTCTCTGGAAAAATTCTTTTAAGAGTACTTTTGGATGAGGGATGGTTAGGTTTTCCTCTAAAGGAAATTGTATATTATACAATTCTGTCATCTAAATAATATTTATCAGAGTTAAATGTGTTGTTGAAATTCCGAGTTTGAAAAAATCGGATGACCGGAAGTGAGTTTTTACTGAAATATATTTTTTAGTTTTCTGGTATTTTCTCGAAAATGGCTCCAACGATTTTCTTTGAACTAGTAATGTGAACTACACATAGAAAGATCTACAACTTTTATTCGAAATATTTCTTCTGCTAAAGTCATTTAAGGGGGTTTTTAGAGGAGGGGGGGTTATGTTTATCCCTAAGGTGATATCATAGTTGATTATAAAATTCTACCATCCAAACAAAATTAATTAGAAATAAATACATGGCCAAAATTTCGGAGTTTCAAGAAAATTTGTAAACCGGAAGTGCGCTTTTACTGATCAGTTTTTCAGTTTTCGACGAATTTCATTAAATTTTGTGTACTAACTATAAAATTTGTCAATTCCAAATTTGAAAAGTGAAGCAAGAGAAAGTTGTGTGTGTTCACACCAGATTTTTTATATATATATATTTTATCGTAAATATATCTGTGATTAAAAAAAAAAATTGATCCATTGTTCGTATTTGATATTCTTTCATCTTCTCATCCCAAATTTACGTCGTAAAAATGATATGGACATAGAAAAAGGAAAACACTGACATAGTCAAAATTACCCATATTGGCTTTATCGAGTCTTGGCAGCTAAGGGGATCTTCGCCGTCACGAGTGTTTGGCGTAATTTGTCGTTGTTGAATGATTTGCTGCTATTTGCAACATCGTCTTTTTTTTTAAAAAAAAAAACAAACTTCTTTTACTCCATTTTACCATGTTTTATTGGTCTAATAAAACTCAATGGTGGCTTAGTATAGTAAAGGCACTAGCCTACTAATCATAGTAACTTGAGGCGTCTCCTGGAGTCGATTCCAGGTATAAAGTATTGGATTTATTTTTGTGTTTATAGCCTAACTTTTTGGTTATCGCTTTATATTCACAAAACATCAGTTTGTCATAGTCTAAAGAAAAAGCATGCCTCTAAGAATATACATATAGTCAACTTTGTTTACTCTTTCTCTGGTTTACTTCTTTATGTTAAGCCATCTAATTTAGTGTCTGGTTTGCCAATTCGTACCGTCGTAAAGGGAACCTAACAATCTCAAGTTTATATCGCATTGCTAGTCCTGAACGCTTTCACTACTAGATTTCAGAGCTCATTTCTTTGAACCTTATCTTAGACAGGCAGTATTTTTTTGTTGTTGCCACTTGTAATTCTGTTTTTATGGTTAATATTTAAGGAGTCCCTAGGGTCTTAATATTTATATTTAACTCAAATTTTCCTATAATACTCCGTTATACTTGCAATGTACATTCTATTTAGCTAAGATAAATTTTAGTTTATTAGTCACATTAGCTAATTAAATATTAATGAACATGGGACGTTCACTATCTATAATTAGACCAATGCCTACATATATGCTACCGGCAAAGTATGAAATTCAGGCATTATATAGAATGCCTAGGCATTTCATATAATACCTAACTAGTTTAGGCAAAGTAAGAAATATCCTTTTTATTTCATACTTGGGGCTAGGCATTCTATAGAATGTCTAAGTCGTCTTAGGCAAAGCATGGAAAAACTTAAAAACTGTATCTATTAATGGCCACATATAATCATGGTGGCCTAGTTATTGTTGCTAAATTTTACCGAAGGAACACTACTTACTTGTGACCTTTGTAATAGTATTATTAATAATCAGATATCACATTATATTTTCTTTCAAGATCTATAAATTTTTTTATGTAAGTGATAATAATTAATGCAACTATTTGGTGCTCATTAAGAGGATTTAAATTGTGTTAGTTTCCAATAAAAAAAAAGTTACACTTGCTACTTCATTTCGATTAAAAAAAATTAAAAAAAAAAATGAATCCAACTGAAATAAATAAAAAGGTGAAAGGAAAACTGGGCGCCACGCTGTTGAAAAGATAAAACCACACGGCACAACCTAAACACATAACCTCAAGAACTACATAGCTGTACAAGGAAGGTTACTTTGCCTTCTTCGCCGTAGGCATTCTATAGAATGCCTAGGCAAATTAGAGAAGTAGGGTAAATTCTACACATTGCCTGCCATCTTTAGGTATTATATTAAAAATCCTAGGCATTCTATATAATGCCTGAATTTCATACTTTGCCGGTAACATGTATACTAATCAGTTCCTAATTATTACTGTAGATACTTTATCAGTATTCTATTAGTAACTACTATAGGTTTCTCGTATAAGTGTCTACAGACAATAAAATCAGTATTTTAATTATTTTAGTTTTTAAATAATCTTTATAAGAAACACTCCTATGATTTTATGATCATCAAAAATTAGAATTTTTCAAACAATATAATTTGTTTAAATGTCTTATAGATGGTGGGATATGTAGAAACTTTAAATGTTATACTTGAGATGTAAACTAAATGTTAAAAAAACCTCGAAACCTCGCCCTTTTACTGTCTATTACTGGAATAAGTACCAGCAGGAAGAGAAAATAAAAAGTATTATGATCGTATCAAGTTTTCGAAATGAAATTTTCACCGGAAATACACGTGTTGAGCTCCCATAAGAATGGGAACAAGTGGTTTTTAGAAATAGGCCTATATATACATATGTGTGTGTATGTGTGTGGGGGGGGGTAAGCATAACTCAAAAAATGGAAGATCGCAGAAATCTGAAACTTGATATTTCGTTCGATGCTACTGGGAGACGCGATATGAAAATCAGTCAACCAAAAATACCACCTTACTAAATAGATAATTCAGATTTAAGTGATTTTCTTACAAAAAAAAGGAGTTCCAGCGATTTTCTTCAAACTCATTGAGTTTCTCTAACATTATTTTTTTGATTATATTTAAATGACCTAATAGATTAGATTAGTTTGGGAAGGGTCATGCCTCATTCCACTGTGACCTACATTACGAGGTCTATTGTGGATCCCCTGGGTTTATAGCACATCCTTAAGCTTTGCTGTCTTAATCAGCCTAGCAAAGCTGAAAGTGGCTCCTTCATGAAGCTCTTGGCTTCGGGATTACTAGTACCCAGTTGAAGAAACCTTGTCCTTGCCAGTCCGGCACACTCACAAAGGATGTACATCGGGGTTTCCTCCTCAGTCCTGCAGAAACGGCCATAATGCGTTGTCTGCAAGTAATAAATGGTTTCTATGTGCCTATTCAGCCTACAATGCCCTGTTAATAGACCCACTTAGCCTTATATCCCTTCGGCTATGGCTCAATAGGTCCTTGGTAAATTTAGGCAAATGTCTCTTAAGAGTTTCGTCCTGCCTCTGTCCTGGCGTACTTTCCCACCATCGCAGACGCTGATCTTCTATCCATGCCTGATAGAAGCATGAATGAGGCTCCTGGGCAACCCGCAGAAGGTCTCGGGGCCTATAAAGATATCCTTCGAGCCCTCCCGCGCCAGGGCGAAATGACCTAATTTCAAACGTGTATAATTTTTTTTTGGCAATCGTTACCATTTTAAGTGGCATTTTAAATGTTTATACGGCAATGGCCAGAGGAGTTTTAAAGAAAAAAATAATTATTTCTTGCTCTACGTTTCGGGTAACGTTGGTGCCCTTCTTCAGGTGCTCTTTAGGATAAGAGGTCTGAGATTGAACGTTGAACTTTTGAACGTTGAGATTGAAATGATACTCGCTAGATAGAACAACAAAGAATTCTTTTTTTCCTTAAAACTTCTCTGACCATTTTCGTATAAACATCTCATTATAATTTTAAAGCCAGACGATTTGCTTAAATTTTAATATTATAATGGATGTGTTAGGTGGAGAGAATTTAGGTCTGGTTGATGATTTAAGAAGAAGACTTAGTTAACACTGGTTAACTAATATATTAATTAAGTGACACAGACTGCCTGGACTTTACTATAGAGGAATGTTTAAGGTAGAGTGGTATGAAAATGACACGTAGTAATTGGATGTGTTGAACTGAATTCAACTGTGTTTTTATAGACTGTCCGTCACTATATTTATACAGTTTCTCCCACTCCAGTCCGAGAGAGTGGTTTTGGGTTTTGTTTCTTTTCTCTTTGCTGAACTTCTCTTTGGTTGCTGTTACAATATTCTAAAAAGTCAGTCAAATTCAATTTTATTGACTTTAAAACAAGCTTGCACTAAATAAATTTTAGATCTAAGCTTTAATAATCGAATAATTATTTAAATCCATTAATAATTAGCCCCTTTCAATATAGTTAACATTAGGTGCTGCTTATTTCCAATCATTAGTAACAATTGTATAACGTCTCGTATATCAATTGTTATTTCTTTTTAGTGTCTCTTACACTTAGGAAGTATTGTGATTGTACCAAATTTTCATTTGAATTTTCACCGGAAATAGTTTTCTGAGTACGAAGAAACATTTTTAGCGAATGGTCTGTATGTGTAGTGTGTGTGTGTGTGTATGTGGTATGTGTGTGTGTGTGTGTGTGTGTGTTATAACAGAATAGAATATCTCAAAAATGAAAAATCGCCGGAAGCCTCATACATACATTGGATTCCGTTTAGGAATATACTGTCACCCGCATCTCACCCAAAGATTTCCCATACCACTCTTCCCCCAAAAGATCTGATACATATATTTTTTTCATTACTTTTTCTCTGATTCCTGATTGACATCTTGATAATATAGGGCATCTTTTAGTCTTTATTTCCAGTTTTTCATGAATGATAATCACAAAAAATAATTCGTTTTACATTTTCAACCCTAAATACCTAACATTAACATATTAATTTCTCTCTAATAAATAAGTAACCATTACACTATCCAAAAATAGGGTTATTGTTTCATGGTATTTAAAATATTACTAAATTAATAAAGATTTAGATATTGCATCCATTTTCCAAATTCCTTGAATATTTTATAAATACGTATATAGATATTTAAACAAGGATTTTATAACTTCTTAAGGATTTATTTTTTTGGCGGTTGATAATATGTTTAGAAGTTATTTAAGTCAAGGATTTTAACTTCATAATAACTTTGTTATCTGATGCACGCAAATATATCTTTTGTAATTTAAAAATTCGACTAAAAGGAGGAAGGTTTCCATAACTATTTATAGGTTTAAAATAGTTTACATAAACTTGTTTCTGCATTCAACAACGTTAATATGATCGATTGTTTAATTAGAAGTTTATATTATACTTAGGAATTGGAATTATGAATAATACGTTTCATAAATTAAGTATCATATATTGATTTAACAATTTAACTTGACTTTAAAAATGTATTCCAGTCTGCTTTGAATGTATTCCATTTTTGTATGTAGACAAGTGTGCCCGCTCACGTTTTTAAAAGGATCTCTAATAAGTTAAATCCTAATTCTTAAATTAAGCATATTTTCTTTTCTGTTTAAAATACACAATGATAATAACTTAAGGATGACATTATAAATGGCAGCCAACATTTTCGTCAAAAATTGTCGTATTTTTATGCCCAGTTTTATAGGTATCCATTATAAACCTATCAGTGCCGGTATTTCTAATATTGTGTTTTCAACAAATTTCTATAGATATTCCGTAACAAATATTATCGTAAATATTTTTTTAATGCATTTTTATAATTTTTTTATTACACGCACACCGTATGGGGCCGTTCCCGAGTTCTTGCTTATAACAGACCAATGATTCGATAAATACATTCATAATTTACGCATGCAGAAAAAATTCCTATCCTATTGACCTCTCAGTACTCGATATTCCTGACAGGCCCGCTAAAAACTCAATAACTACCCAATCTAAGTCATTCATGCCACAGTCATAAAATAAATTACTAATATCCCACACTTACGCTCCGCCTACCCTCGAAAATCTCCCCAAGTGTACCACGTCTTAGAGCCTCTTGTGCAATGTTTTTAAAGGCATCGTATGCACTGAGATTTTCCAGCAACAAGGTTAGTGAATCGTTATCAATGCGAACATGATAGCCTGTAGCATTTTATAATATGCAGGTCACTGACTGCACCATGCACTTTCCCCTTATTTTCTAAAAAAATTTACAATTGCATACAATGTGCAACAAAGATAATAAGCAAAACATTTATTAAAAAAATATATAAAGTATTTATTTCAAAATGTAATTTTAGCAAAATAAAGGTTTTAAGTGATAAAATATAAAGTTAAATTAGGAAAGAAAAGATAAATAATTATATTACCTCTTTCTTCATTAAAGAAAATTAGGGGCAAATCTTTTCTTGTATAATGAATAAAGCTTTTCTTTTTTCTTTTTTTAATTATAAATAACAGTTAATAAAGTTTAATAAAAATATAGATAATAAAGGAAAAGCATCATTTTCAATAATTGATTACAATAATCAATTATTTTTTTCTTCATTGCATCAAGAACGTTTATTTTTTTTTTTATCTACATGTATTATAAAATTATTAATAACATGTACTATAATACAAAGGAATAAATATGCTAATAACAAATATGAGACGTGGACACCTGTTGCTAATTATTGTAAAAATGAATGGTATATGAAATGTAATATTATATTTCCAAAATCAGAGTATTAATTTTCTTTTAATTTTATATTGTTTTAAGAGGAAAATTTTGAATTCAGAAATATGAAATTATTATATTAATATGTAATCTTTCAGTTTGCTTGCGAATTTATTATGCGAGTGTATTTATTGTGGATGGTTGTAGACCACGCGTATATCTTTTTTTCTTTTTTTTTTAAACTGCTTTCTTTAGTATCTTTCTTGTAAATTTGTTTTTGCTTGTAAATGAAAGAGTTATTATTATATATACATGGTAGAGCCAACCTGGCGCCATCGGCACCCAACCCCTTACCACTTTTAACAGTCTTAAGAAAAGTCTGTGTCACATGGTGCAAACCGCTTGAAAATCCTTCCAGCCAAATTTGTAATATTAACGCATTTCACAAAATCGTGACACAAAATAGCTTACTTTTTATTTGTATATATAGATATCTACAAGCCTCTGTCCCTTGGGGCCTTCGGTACTGTAATAGGATCCGAAGAGAAAGGTAGTAGCTAGTTGCTGACGCGTTGTAACTGCTGTATAAACTGTACCAGGTAGACTTACGCAGCTATATATATATATAGAGTCTCCCACTCTAGTCTGGCTTAGGTAGCGAGTGAGATTCCCAATTTTTTGTGTCTCTAAAAGATTAGGATCAGAAGAGAGGGATCTAATGCAGAAGAGAGAGACACAAAAATTGAGAATCTCACTCGCTACTTACTCTGTGTATATATACGGCAGTTAGTCTATAAGGGACAGTCGTTCAACAGCTTATACAGCAGTTACAACGCGTCAGCAACCAACGAACTACCTCTTCACTCACTCCAAATCTCTCGCTGCCAATTGCTATAAATACGTGTAAAGTTCCGGCAGTTTGTGTTACTTTTCTCATTATACAGTGCTCAGCATTATTTCCAGTTTATTTATCTCTAAAACCCAATTCTCTCCTACTCAAACCCATTATACCCCATTATACCCATCATACCTTCTCATACCCGAAAGGAGTTCTTCGCCTCCTTGTCACCCTGCCCCTGCCCAAACACGCAGGAAGTAGGTTCCCCCCGTTTAGTGACTTCGGCGGGAAAAAACATTGTGCATGCATTTTTGTAGACTAAAAACTGAACATAACCCACCAACCTTGTACCTGGACAGTATACCTATAGAATATAAAGAATATAAAGAAAGCAACGGTTTCTGGGCCTCATATTTGATTCAAGTTTGACATGGCAGGAACATCTGGACTCAACTTGTCTTTTAAAGCAAAGAAGACCCTAGATATATTGAAATTTTTGTCGAGCTATAGATGGGGAACAGAGCGCGAAATTTTAAGACGCATATTCATATGCATTACAAGATCTAAGTTGGAATATGTAGCCCCTATATATAGCTCAGCGCGCAAATCACGCCTGAAATCACTTGATAAAGTTTATAATGAAGGATTAAGATTAATAACAGGCGCCTTCCGTACCAGCCCTTTGCAAAGCCTCTACATAGAATCAGGATTGATGCCACCACAACTAAGACGAGAACAGCTGACATTATGCTATGCTGCCGGAATATGGGGGAAATCAATGAATCCATTGTTCCAAACCATATTCGAGAGCCATTCCATTGAGGAATCTCCACAGCAAAGCACGCGGACGCTACCCCTTGGATTAAGATCCAAATGGATCCGAAGAGAGGGATCTAATGCAGAGAGAGAGGCACAAAAATTGAGAATCTCACTCGCTACTTACTCTGTGCAGCCTCTATACAGCTGCGTTAGTCTATAAGGAACAGCCTTTCAACAGTTTATGCAGCAGTTACAACGCGTCAGCAACCAACGTACTACCACTTCACTCACTCCAAATTTCTCGCTACCAATTTCTATAAATACGTGTAAAGTTCTGGCAGTTTATGTTACTTTTCTCATTATACAGTGCTCAGCATTATTTCCATTTTATTTATCTCTCAAACCCAATTCTGTCCTTGTCATACCCATTAAAGGTACCCAAGGCCCCCGAGAGGAGTTCTCCGCCTCCTTGGCACTCTGCTTCTGCCCAAACACGCGGGAGGTGCCCTCTTAAATTTTTCAAGAAAATTCTGAAAATCCTAGCAGTGTTTCTTATAATTCCCAGTTAATACAAACAGTATTCCAGTAATTAGTCCAACTTTACTGAATAAAAGTTATTTCTCTCTTCTATCCAACTCCCAAAAAACATCCACAATGAATTCAACCTGGTGTGGGGGGGGGAGTCAAATATGTGATGGATTGTTGAATATTATGGATGCGTCCGGCCAATGCTGGATAACATCTGGTATTTTATCCGTCATAGCATGCATATTCCTTTTGTTCGTGACCGACTTCGAATTTTCATCCATCGTCCGAGCAAATTCACCAAGTTCGTGTACAGAGTTCACTACAACGTAATGTTTCTGTTACACTCACGCTCACACTTGTTGCTTCGTTAATTGTATATATGTGCGAGAGGTTATAACCATCCACACCCAAGGTATAACCTTCGCATATATAAATTATTGCACATTAATTATCGTAAAAATGTATGTTTATAACCATAGGTTATTATAACCTCTTGCATATATTTAAATACAATCAACAAACCAACAAGTGTGAGTGTAACAGAAACAAAAAGAGTACAGAAACTGTAGAAAAAAATCTACAGTTTATAATATATATTTGCTTTTGTACTGTTGAAGTTCTTTTTTATATAAAAAAAAAATGGTTCCCTTTTCACACGCTATACAAACATATGTTGCTGTCCACTGTTGGGGCTTCTTATTTCATATTATTTCCGCTCTCTTAAGTTCTTTCTATGTTATTTTTTCCCCTTCATTCTCCTTATTTTTTTTTTGTATTACTTTATTTTCTTGTATTTTCTTGCACCTGGAGGAAATCTAGTTGAAAATCAATAACTTTATTTTAATTTGTTCCAGTTTTTCCTTTTTCATTTTCTCTTACTGTTATTAAGATATTTCGATCGTGTTAATTTTTCGACATTGGCTTTTAACAGGAAATACATGTTTTGAGGTCTCTTGAGACAGAAATATTGGTTTTTAGACATTGTTTGTGTCTATTTATGGTCAGGATAATTCAAAAAAAAAAAAAACCACCCAGTTGTATCCTAATCTGGGATAGAATATATTCTTACTACTCCTTTCTTATACTTTTTATAGATATTTAGCTTCTCTATATTCCTCTTTAAGGTGCCATCAGTACAGTGCTATTTCCAATTCTTTCTTCTCCGCAAACTTGTTTTTCGACGGTTACTGCTGGGGCTCAGTATCAATAAGAATTAAATGTATTGCCAAAATTCCGAGTTTGAAGAAGAATATCGGTTGTTTGAAAGAAATGCGGCACTAATATATTGTAAGCAATTTCAATCGAAACTAGAAGACATATTATAATTCACTTAAGACGACTGAAGAGTTAGATAGTGTAGTTAGATATTTCACCACGTCTTTACAAAACTCAAAATCTGGCCGTCCTACTACACAAGGTCCCACACTGCTGGACAAAAGGTTCTCACACGATTAACTCACGCGATGAAGGCTTTCTCAGACCGTATCAAGCATATTTCCACTTCATTGCTGTTTAAAGCGCAGGATAACCATTGCTAACCCTGCCAAAATTTAGTAGACAAATTCTCTCCACCTAACATGTGTCTCTTAATTAATATATTAGTTAACCAGTGTTAATAAAGTGTATAGTTCCTGACCGTTTTCGGATTTTCATCTATCGTCAGAGCAAATTCGCTAAGTTCGTGTGGAGTGTACACTTCAACGTAATGTTTCTGTTACACTCACACTTGTTGGTTTGTTGATTGTATTTTAATATGTGCGAGCGGTTATTACCTATGGTTATAAACATACATTTATTACGATAATTAATGTGCAATAAGTTATATATGCAAAGGTTATAACTTGGACGTGGATGGTTATAACCTCCCGCACATATATACAATTAACAAACCAACAAGTATGAGTGTAACAGAAACATTACGTTGTAGTGAACTCTGTACACGAACTTGGTGAATTTGCTCTGACGATGGATGAAAATTCGGAATCGGTCACGAACAAAAGGAATATGCATGCTATGACGGATAAAACACTAGATGTTATCTAGCATTGCCGGATCCATCCACATATTCAACAATCCATCATATATTTGACTTCCCCCCACTGCTTTTGTGTGGATGTCTTTTGGGAGTTGGATAGAAGAGAGAAATAACTTTTATTGGGTAAAGTTGGACTATTTATTGGAATACTGTTTGTATAAACTGGGAAGTATAAGAAACACTGCTAGGACTTTGCACTCTAATATTTTCAGAATTTTAAGTAAATAGCGAGTGAGATTCTCAATTTTTGTGCCTCTCTCTCTGCATTAGATCCCTCTCTTCGGATCCATTTGGCTCTTAATCCAAGGGGTAGCGTCCGCGTGCTTTGCTGTGGAGATTCCTCAATGGAATGGCTCTCGAATATGGTTTGGAACAATGGATTCATTGTTTTCCCCCATATTCCGGCGGCATAGCATAGCGTCAGCTGTTCTCGTCTTAGTTGTGGTGGCATCAATTCTGATTCTACATAGAGGCTTTGCAAAGGGCTGGTACGGAAGGCGCCTGTTATTAATCTTAATCCTTCATTATAAACTTTATCAAGTGATTTCAGGCGTGATTTGCGCGCTGAGCTATATACCGGGGCACCATATTCCAACTTAGACCTTGTAATGCATATGAATATGCGTCTTAAAATTTCGCGCTCTGTTCCCCATCTATAGCTCGACAAAAATTTCAATATATCTAGGGTCTTCTTTGCTTTAAGACAAGTTGAGTCCAGATGTTCCTGCCATGCCAAACTTGAATCAAATATGAGGCCCAGAAACCGTTGCTTTCTTTATATTCTATAGGTATACTGTCCAGGTACAAGGTTGGTGGGTTATGTTCAGTTTTTAGTCTACAAAAATGCATGCACAATGTTTTGGTTCTTGAAAATTTGAACCCGTTTCTGGTAGCCTCAGCAGCCATACGATTTATTGCCTGCTATAAGATTTCCCCAGCCTCACCTATGTTATCGCCAGATAAATATATGACGAGGTCGTCTACATATAAAGATATTTGTATTGGGTCTTCTACAGCTTCTGCTAGGCAATTTACCGCCACTAAAAATAGTGTTACACTTAATACCGACCCTTGGGGAATGCCATTTTCTAATATTGTTGGGGCCGATAAAACCGACCCCAGACGAACTCTGAATCTACGCAGTTCCAAGAAGCTACGTATGAATTTAGGCAGATTTCCCCTCAGTGTCATGAATTCATGACATTTCCGCAGTATTGCATGCCGCCAAGTAGTGTCATAGGCCTTCTCAAGGACGAAGAACACGGCCAGCACGTGCTTTCTTCTCAAGAAGGCGTTTTGGATATATATCTCTAGGCGGCTCATTTGATACAATGTAGATCTATATCTGCGGAATCCTGCTTGATACTGGCTGAACGAACAATAAACAATAATGTGCTTGGTTTCATCCCGTTCATTATTACATCATATCCAATATATTACTGAGGTTAAAAAAAAAAATAATAATACAGACTCCTTGGTGGAGGGGTCATTTGTTTAAATTGTAATATATTAAAAAGGAAAAATTGATACTTTACACAAAATATTGTTCATCAAAATGTACATTATAAAAACATATTATCCCCTAGAATTTATAATTGTTTTGACAGAATTCAATAAGTTGCATATATCTTTGTAGAAATATCATAATCATAAACATAAATAAAGATAAAATATTCTATCCAATCATTCTAAATATTTTTTTAGAAAGAATTCTACAATTTTCCATTTATAATGGTTTATAGAAGTCTCCGTGAACAAAAGAGACCGATTTTTTTCTTCTTTTTTTAACTCAATTTGAATTTCAAATTAGAATTCAGCAGTGATCAGTGAATAGAACAATAAAATAAAAGAGCTCTAAAGAGCGGTAGTGCATAAGGCGGACTACCGGGAGAGTGGGGATTTTTCAAGAAACAGAAAAGATCATTGTGACTTGTAAAAAGCTTATTGGATGGTGACGAGGTAGTAGTGGTGGGTCCCTTGTTCCTAGTTATACTGGATTGCTTGTGATATTCCCAAGGGGAATATCTGATCATTGTTGAATGTATAACGAACCAAACTACTTACTACAACTACTAAGAATAGAGACCCTCTATGCCAACACTAAACTACCGTTGATTCGTCCCAATCTTCGTCCTATAATTTGATCTTTACTGCCAAGCTCCCTACTCTTGCTTCCTTCATACAGATGCCTTTGGCGATGCATTGTATGTCCATAGCCACCCTATTCCTCCTCTTCCAATAACCAACTTTAATTTGAATACATAAAGCCCATATATTTCCATCCGAAATATCTCGATTACCTCTATTCAATCTTTGATAAGTATATTTATTTATTCTACCATCTACAATTTCCACCATATTGAACAATCATATTTCTATCATATATTCCATACAATAATTTATTATTTTCTGACGAATTTTCTATTGTTATTTCTGACTATGACTATTTATATATCTGCAAAACAAAATAAATAAAAAATCTGGTGTGAAACACTCACACTACTTTCTCTTACTCCAGTTTTCAAAATTGTAATTGACAACAAACTTTATAGTTTGTGTACGAAATTTTTTTTTTCGTCGATGTTTTTATGGAGAAAATTACAAAAACTGAAAAAACGCACTTCCGGTCTTCTGATTTTCTTCAAATTCCACAATTCAGCAACATATTTAATACTAATTAATATTATTTAGATGATAAAATTGTGTCATAAACTAAAATATCACTTTAGAGGACAATCTAACTTCACCCCTCCCCCAAAAGTGCCCTTAAATGCATTTTCCCGGAGAAATGTTACAAATAAAAATTGTAGGATCCTTGTTTGTGTAGTTGATATTACAAGTTTAAAGAAAATTGTTTGAGCCGTTTTAGAGAAAATAGCAGAAAACTGAAGAATACTTTACTAACTAAAAACGCACTTCCGGTCATCCGATTTTTTCAAACTAAGGATTTCAACAACACATTTAATTCTAATTAACATTATTTAGATATGGAATTCTATAGTAAACTGAAATAGCACTTTAGAGAAAAACCTAGCTCACCCCTCCCCCAAAAGTGCCCTTAAATGAATTTTTCCAGAGAAACAAGCTCTTTGTATGTGTAGTTGATATACCAAGTTTGAAGAAAATCGTTGGATCCATTTTTGAAAAAATCGCAAAAAAGTGAAAAAACTAACTAGTAAAGTGCTACTTCCTGGTGAGGAACTTTGACAGATAACCTGCTGTCGGATCCCATGATGATACTTAAACAGAATATCAAGTTTGAACTTTCTACGATGTTTTTTTGTTTTTGAAACCTCAAAACGGATATTTCTGGTAAAAACTCGGTATTGGAAATTTGACACGATTATAATACTTCCTCTCTTACTAGGAGTAAGAGAATGTAAATGCAGCAAATTGATTATTAGAATTGCCATTTTAACGGAAAGCTGTCAAGTCGGAAATTTGTTATACGCCATTAAAATCAATTTTTTTCGGAAACAGTTTTTAAACAATGTTATTGATGTGTATAGTTGGCAAAACATGTTTATAGAATATACATCTGTAATAGAATTCGAATTCATTAAAGATTCATAGGGGATCCGAAGAGCGAAGAAGCAGACATTAAATGAATAAAAACGTTAGTTACTTCCCACCTATGCCAGACTAGGGAGGGAGAATTCGATTCATATACCTGTATAGAGCGACTGCAGAACAGTCAGGGCAATTTTACAACACTACATCCAGTCAGCAACTTATTATACTTACTTTTCTATTTACTCAGCCAGTCTGTCTCTTTATTATTCTCTCGCTATCTAACTTCTATTTTACTGAAAAGTCCTTGCAGTTTGTGTGTTCTATTCATTATACAGTGTTCAGTATATCATCTAGTCTTATTTGTAATCTCATTCCCTAAATCATTCTCTCTAATTCTCTCTCTTTCTCACATCCATTATACTATTATCATATTTTGTTCCCAAACTTTTGACAATTCTACATACATTCGCGTAAATTTTGTTGGTGAACTAGCATCATTATTATCAATCTTCTGATATCTTATCAACTAAATTAACTGTAATTCACTCAGGTCATTAATATTCAGGTAATAATATCCAAAGATAATAAACCATCTTCCATTATCTCTGGAAATCCTTAAGGAGTCATGCAAAAATTTGGAAATCCCGTTACAATAATAATCCATTATAAGAAAATATAAGTTAAAAATATATTCTAAAAATTATTAATTACATGAAAACAAAAGATCGCTGTAAAGGGACTTTTCTTTTTAATGGAAAAATAATTTTAAATCAGGATAACAAATGATAATTCGTTAAATAGAAAAAAATCTCTAAATAGAAGTTTGTTCTAGGAAAGTACTTTTGTTCTACTATACGTACACGTACTTTTGCACTAACCACGTGTTTACCTGAACAAAAAAAAAATTATCATAATATAAAAGTTAATTAATTTGTGCACGCTATTTGTGAAACTGTTATCCCATTTAAAGTGATTTTTATTAATTCAATACTCGTGTTGATAATCGTGTTGTGATAATTCAAATTTTAAGCAAATTCAACAACCAAAGTAAAAACGAAGTCTAGTAGAACCGTTGTTTCAGAGCACACATTTTTTTTTAGTCACCTTTTTTTAAAATTTAATTTTTTATCTTCTAATTTTTGTTGCAGAAATTTTTAAGAAACAAAAACATTGAATGCAATTTTAATTAGGTAATTATCCTTTATTACTTTCTCTTACTCCTAGTAAGAGGAAGTATTGTAATCGTGTCAAATGTTCGATATCGAGTTTTCACCGGAAATATCCGTTTTGAGGTCCCCTGAGTCCAAAAAAGTGGTTTTTAGCAAATGGTCTGTATGTCCGTGTGTGTGTGGTTGTCCGTGGTGTGTTGTGTGTGTGTTGGGGGTGGTGTGTGTGTTGTATATATGTGAACAGCATAGCTCAAAACGAAAAACCGTAGAAAGTTGAAACTTGATATTCCGTTTAGGTATCACCGTGGGATCTGACACTACGTTATCTGTCAAAATTCCTCAACCGGAAGTACCACTTTACTAGTTGGATTTTTTACTTTTTTGCGATTTTCTCAAAAATGGCTCCGACGATTTTCTTTAAACTCGAAACATCAACCACACATACAAAGAGCTACAACTTTTATTTGAAACATTTCTCCGGGAAAATGCTCTGAAGGGCACTTTTGGGGGAGGGGTGGGGTTAGGTTTTCATCTAAAGTGCTATTTCAGTTTTTTTCACAATTCTGTCATCTAAATAATGTTAATTAGAATTAAATATGTTGTTGAAATTCCGAGTTTGAAAAAAATCGGATAACCGGAAGTGCGTTTACTTTACCACTTTACTAAATGATTTATTCACTTTTTCAAAATTTTCTCAAAAATGGCTCCGACGATTTTATGAAACTTCGTATATAAACTAAACATGCAAAGATCTACAACTTTTATCTAAAACATTTCTCTGGGTAAATTCTTTTAAGGGCACTTTTAGGGGAGGGGTAGGTTTAGATTTTCATCTAAAGTGCTATCCTAGTTGATTATACAATTCTATCAATCCAACATAATTAGTTAGAAATAAATAGATGGCTGAAATTCCGAGTTTCAAGAAAATTAGTAAACCGGAAGTGCGCTTTTACTGTACAGTTTTTTCAGTTTTCGACGAATTTCATTAAATTTTGGTACACAAACTATAAAATTTGTCAATTATCATTTTGAGAACTGGAGTAAGAGAAAGTTGTGTGAGTGTTTCACACCAGATTTTTTTATTTTTATTTTTATTGAAAAAAAGCTGTTTAGGTTATGATGATATATTTTTGAAGATAGAATTATTATTCTAAGAAATGCTACAGTTTTTAGAAGTCATTTATAACAGATTTAAGGGATTTCTGTCTTCGCTACTTTTCTGAGACCTCTTAACAAGTAGTGTCACGAAGAAAACATATATAAAGTAATTATTTCAGAATTTATAGGTCTTCAATAAATGTAAGACATCCATTTATACAATACTAATAACAAAAACAAAAAAAAAACAAAAAAATCACCTGAACTTTCAAAATTAGAACACTTATCTTTAGGTTTTTCCACCAATGTAGGCAATTTGCAAAACTTTTTTCCCCATCGCCACCCATGTTCAAAATTGAATTATTGCAATGGATTTCGATTAGCACGGTTAAAATAAGAAATGTTCACATAAAAGAGAAAGAATTGGAATTAGAATCGACAGTGTTTCAGCTTTAATTGGCGGAGTGTATATCTAACAGTAGTTGTTAATTTTTAAAAATTCTATTTTTTACATACAAAATCACTCATTTTTAAATAGTTGATATAAAACACTCTCACGATGTTCCTTCTTATTCTTCTTTGTCATTTCCCTCTTTATCGCCTTGTATTGTGAGAGATCTAATTAAAAGAAACAGGAATGAATGAACCGGATGGCCATCAAGGTTAAATATTTGGCACTAGAGGAATATCAAATACTCTACTCTATAAAGTATATTAGGTAAAAAAGTTAGTGTGAATGATAGATTTGCATGGTTTAGGTTCTTTTACATGGAGTGAAAGTATTTATTTGGATGAATGTGTTTATTAGCTAGTATGTATAAGGTAGGTTTAAAATCCATTTGAGTTGGTTCCGAATGAAGTTGTGGGATCAATACCGGTCAAGAGTGGTAAGATCATTTTTGATAGTTTAATAAATCTACTGTAATTGGGTGCTACTGTAATTCTTGTAAGGGTGAGCCTGCAGCCGGGACACTATAGATTTCAAAAGCACACATTCATCAAACTGGCGTGGCAATGGATGGTCTGTGCAAGTTTTGTCAGGGTGAAGAGGAAACAGCACTGCACATACTATATCAGTATGAGAGACTTGTGTAGCTGAGATTTCGCCTCTTTGGATAGAAGAAAGAAACACATTCAAGGCGTCACTTAGGAGTATCTCTCCGGACTCCTAATTAAATAGATTGAACTGGAGAGAATACTCTAATTTATGGTTGCCACGATATAAACCATAGGAGTCATGGTAGGCTTGTTGTGGTTGGTTCTGCAGAGCTGGAAAGCACCAGAGATATTTTCCGGGATAGCCTGTTTCTTTTTGTGATCATCGACCGTTTTCGGGCGTTCGCCAATCATCAGGATGCTTTTTGTCAAATGCTGTGATTACATAGATTTCTACAGAGCAAATTTAATTGATACACTGGTCTTTAAATAGTTTTGTTAGCCCCTAAATAGGTTAAGAGAGGTGTTAATACTTGAGTGGGAAAACACATGTTTCGTTGTTTGAATGGTACAATATGCAACATTAATCATTTTAAAACCAGTGTATCAGCTAAATTTGCTCTTTGCATCAAGTGTAACTTGGCACCCTACTTGTGTAAATAGAAAGAATGATCGTTGAGTGAAAATTTATCTATATGGATAAGGTTTTTAATTTTTAATAGTACAATGTAGATTAGCTATGATTTTTTAAATCATGACAAGTGTAGTAGATGCAAAAAGACCTTTGTTGCGCACCTATGCAAAATAACAACAACATCAACAACAAAAAAACACTTGGCGTGGGAAAATATTATTAATTCACAATAAGCTTGGAATTTTTACTTCTTCTTAATATTACATACTAGTAGAACCGTTCATTTTACTGAAATGCCCAAATAAAGAGAGCTAAGTTTAAATTTTGAACTTCACCCAGAAGCCAGCGTTAAAATCAATTTCCCAGAAAATTAATTCAAGCAAAAGTAATAGCTTATTGTATATGTGACAACAAGGCTATTGTGTTATCATTTAAAGAAAAATCATCAAAAATTAAAAAAAAAAAAAAAATTAATCATTTTTCCAAACTCGGAATATTGGCCGCACACTGAATGGTTCTTAAAAAAAAAAAAAGGAAGTGTTGACTGTATATTGCAATATAGCAACAGTTAAGAGGAAAAAAAACCTAATGTTGCGTAACCTAGTGTGCGATTTCAGGGAATCACCTAAAATAATTTTTACAGTAAAGTGTTTAAAAAAAAAAAGTATTTAGTATTATATAATTTTATTATTAATGTTAGATTCGAAATGAGTGCAATTGATTTTAAGTTCAAGTTTATTTCACGGATAGTGAAATGGTTGTTACGATTTCACTTGTTGCAAGCAGTCAGAATTTACTCCCGTTGAAAGAACGAACATTGTTGATTCTAGTACCACTACTACTACTCCTTGGCGCTACAACCCATTACTGGGTCCTGGCTGCTCAAGAATCCTACGCCATGATTCTCTATCCTTAGCCGCGATCCACTAATTCCGGACGTTCAGCTGTCTTGCATCATTCGCGACCTGATCCAGCCATCTTATTTTCGGCCTGTCAACCTTTCTTTTCCTTCCCGGTTCACCGAACATCACTCTTCTTCCATCCTAACAACGTGGCCTCCCTTGCCAAGTAGATATATTTAACAACATCCATTTCCGAATACAACCTTGCCAATTCCTCGTTGTGATGTATCCTCCATTGTTCATTTTTCTTGACTGGACCAAATATCTTTCTTAAAATCCTTCTTTCAAAGACGCGTAGCTTTTGCTCTGTCGCTTTGGTCATGGTCCATGCTTCAGCTCCATACGTCAGAACAGGGCGTATTAGCACTTTGTACAGAGACATTTTGTGGTCGTGGATAAATTACGGCTTTTCATGTACCTCAGGAGCCCATAGTAGCATTTATTGGCGGACATGAGCCTCTGGTTTACCTCCTGTTTTACATCATTATCCGCCGTTATCACCGATCCCAGGTATCACCCTTTCACAGTTGTAATCGTTGACCTGAACGCATGAGTTATACACTCTCGTATCCGTTGGAAGGTACTTGGTCTTACTCTCATTTACTGCCAGCTCCATGTTTTTGGCTGCCCGTTCTAAGAAAATAAAGGTTTGTTCTACAGCCACTGAAGACCTTGCAATGATACAAATGTCATCGGCATACGCTAAGATTTGCACGCTCTTATTGAAGATTGTGCCTGTGGTTTCAATTCTGGCATCTCTAATAAATTATTCTTTCCAAACCCAGGTTAAAGAGGTTGCATGAAAGGTAGTCTCCCTGACTTAAGCCTTGTTTGCATTTGAATTTGTTTGACAGGTCTCTTTGTATCTTGACACGACTGGTAGTGTCAGCCATGGGCACAAGGACAAGTCTTATTAATTTGGAGGGGATTGTTGATTCTAGCATCATAAAATAGTCTGAAACTTCAAGTTATACGCTGAGCATGGTAACGAAGAAAACAGAACTAAACCGTAATGAGAACTTGACGGCGATGAAACGGTGCTTTGACAGAATTCGATCGAAACTTTTGTGCTGAAACACTTTTTCGAATAATAAGGGAATATCAAAATTGTACAGCCTTTGATTTTTTTGTTTTTAAATAACATTCACAGAGACTTACATACCTACATAAACTGCACGGGGGTGCAGTTATGTAGGTGGGGACATATATTAAAATTGATTTAACGGATGCTGCACCTTAGACTTATTATTAAACTGCTTTTTAATTGTGCCTTATCTAAAAGTTGTCTTTTTCACTTTTCCATGCTTTTCTTGAAAATAATTCGAAGGTTTTTCGTTAGGAAATTTAGGAAATCATTGGAGTGTTTTTCTAGAAAATGATTCTTTAAACTTGCGTCTTAAGTGCCATTTAATTACAACAGCGTGCTATTTTCCTCCCTATATATATAGTAATAAAGAAATGTCTAGTAATAATGATAAAAAATTATCAATTGATAATTGACATATTTGAAAGAAAAATGTCAATAATTGTTGTTTCTTATAAGTTTTCTTTAATATGTCAGAAATTATTATTTTCATACATTGTAAGACTAAATAAAAATTAATATGAAATATGTTTTTAACTTTTAAAATTAAGTTTTAAGTGGTAACAATGCTTTAGTATTTCCAAAACTTAAGCCAGACAATATTTTAAAAATATAATTTTATTATTACATAATATAATTACTCTTCTTAATAGATACAATTTTATTGCAATGTGATACTTTATTGTTAAAAGTTTTATAACAACTGTGGGAAATTAAATATGATTTACGGTTTCCTATTTTAATTACTAGAAAGATCTGCCTTTTAAACAATATAATTGTTTGCCACTTAAAGTTCAAATTAACTTTGAAATAATATTATCAATCTGTTCTTTCCATCTCGACATAGCTTCTTTTTAATTTTATAATTCAAAAATTGTTTTCGAATTTATAAGTAGATTATTTGGGAGTAGGCAAACAAACCAACTTCTTTTTGTGGTCATCGACCGGTTTCGGGCGTTTGCCCATCAGGATGCTTTTTGTCAAACAATGTGATAACATTGCACAGAGCAAATTTAGTTGATACACTGGTTTTAAAATGATTAATGTTGCATATTGTATCATTTAAACACCGAAACATGTGTTTTTTTCCACTCAAGTACTAACACCTCTCTTAACCTAGTTAGGGGCTAACAAAACCATTTAAAGATCAGTGTAACAATTAAATTTGCTCTGTGCAAATCTATGTCATCCTGATGATTGGCGAACGGCCGAAAACGGTCGATGATAACAAAAAGAAGCAGGCTATCAAGGAAAATAACTCTGATGTTTTCCAACTCTGCGGCCATTTTTCTAGCAGAGAGATGTTGACTATGATGCACGCATTGGTAACAGGCGCTATATTTTAATGTTCTGAAAGATTGCGTGTTTATTTTTGTATATTGCTACGTGCTTATTAATTTATTATTTAAGATGACGACGGGAAACATGGTACATTGTCAGCTTTGGATGGGCGGATTGGAACCTTATATGACGGAATCCTTCATCCTAGCATCTTTTCAAAGAATGGGCGAGAAACCATTGAATGTGAAAGTGATGAGGAACAAATTCACAGGAGAACCTGCAGGTTACTGTTCCGTACATTTTGAAAATGACGACGAGGCAATCGACGCCATGCACAAATTAAATGGAAAAGTCATCCCAAACACTAATCCAGCGGTAAGATTTCGTCTCAATACAGCTACTAATCAAGGTAAAATAATGATGAACGAAAGAGAGTTCTCACTTTGGGTTGGTGATCTTACGCCAGAAGTAGACGACTACACACTTTATAAAACATTTGCTGGAAGGTATCAGTCCATCAAAGCAGCTAAAGTAATTTTGGATGCATCGGGTTATAGTAAAGGATTCGGATTTCTGAGGTTTGGATCAGAAGATGAACAGAAACATTGTCTACAACATATGAATGGTTACAAGGGACTAGGATCAAAGCCCTTAAAAATATCTAATGCAATTCCTAAAACTCAAAGGACAACCCCCACAAATGGAACCCAGCCAGCGGCTCTGTTACTAATCAGTATAACTCACAGGATTATTCACATTATTATGACCCATCATATTGGCAAAATTATTCAAATTGGATTGGTTATTATGATGGCAGCAGCGGAGGTGGTGGATATTCTTATGATCCATCCCAATATCCACAGCAATATCCGGCACAACAATATCCAAGTAGTTATCCACCACAATATTATCAACAACCTCTTCCAACCTCGCAGCCTCCTCCAACAGTGCATCCTACATCAGTGCCACCACCATCTGCTGTACAAAAGTGCCAATCATGCCAGGTCCACCACCGCAACATCAATTGATGCAAAGTTCACATCAACATGATGAGGCCAATGAAATTGTCGGGGCTGCTTATTGAATTCAAGAATACATAATATAATGGAGTAAACAAATGAGGTAGTGTTAGTGGTGACGAAATCTGTTTTATAAGAACCTCTTGAAAAAAATAATACTTGTTATGAAACTGGAAGATTTGCATATATTTTTTAATTTAAAAAAAAAAAAAAATTGATTCATTTATAAACTTCTTATTTCCAATTGTAAACATGACTCGCTTATTATTGTGTGTTTTCCAGCTCTGCAGAACCAACCACAACAAGCCTACCATGACTCCTATGGTTATATCATGGCACCCATAAATTAGAGTATTCTCTCCAGTTCAATCTATTTAATTAGGAGTCCGGAGAGATACTCCTGAGTGACGCCTTGAAGGTGTTTCTTTCTTCTATCCAAAGAGGCGAAATCTTAGCTACACAAGTCCCTCATACTGATATAGTATGTGCAGTGCTGTTTCCTCTTCACCCTGACAAAACCTGCACAGACCATCCATTGCCACGCCAGTTCGATGAATGTGTGCTTTATGAAATCTATAGTGTCCAGTATAGAGAAGACCTACAGGTATCCCTATGGGGTTGCACGACCTTGTTAATTCCTTAATTCTAAAATAGTTAGCCTACGCTAACTTTTTTCATCACTGGCAAGTTATAAAAATATTCGAATCGTGGTGCTCGGGAAAAATTTGTTCCCAAAAACAAACTACAAACTATATGTACGTCCTTAATTGTGTTATAGATAAAATGGCAACCGAATGTTTTAGTTTTAATCAGCTGAAGTCAATTAATTTATAAAACTGATTTAGATTTGGTTGTTGATTTATTCTTTTTACGATAAAGTGGGTGGCTTGTATGTTCTATTACAAAATGTATTTAAATGCATAAACTACAAATATAACAATAGACTGTTATGTAAGTGATATAGTAAATTATGACTATAATACTGAATAATTAGCGGCAATAGTAAGAAAAATACTACTGATTCCTTCAGTAATTTATGGCCATTTGACATTGTTCTCCAGTAATTACTTAGAAAATTGGTGCCTTTGAATACAAAGTACTCTAAATTTTTATGTTTCATGATAAATATTTTAGAGAGGAAATACTTAAAAATAAATTAACATTTTTTATAACATTTTAATTCAATGACTAATAAAAAATAATATATGTTTCTGAAGTGAACTATTGGACAACAAATGTGGATTACAATATCAAAGTATCACACAAAATGGGTAAGTTAATAATGCCTAGTATAAAGATCTAACGAATAAAATAAAATGAAGTCTCCATAATGGATGTGAGAAGGAGAGAGAGAATTAGAGAGAATGGATTTTAGAGAAATATACTAGATGATATCTTGAACAATGTATAATGAATAGAACAAACAAACTGCAAGGACTTTACAGTAAAATAGAAGTTAGATAGCGAGAGAATAATAAAGAGACAGACTGGCTGAGCGATGAGAAGGTAAGATTGCTGACTGGTCATAAACTGTTCTGCTGTCGCTCTATTTATAATATGAATCGAACTATCCCTTCCTAGTTTGGCCTAAGTAGGTAGTAACTAACTTTTGATTCATTTAATGTGCTTCTCCGCTCTTCGGATCCTATGAATCTATAATGATTAGGTCACCATTACAGTCTCCATTTTGATGAATTACGTCACCTTGAATGTGAATTTTCCTATCCCTGGCACCCGTCTCAGTCGTAGGCTGAATGTGGTTCCGTAAGGTATTCTTTTACTAACTTTGTCTTTGTCGCCTTTAAAATGGCACAAATTAAAATGTCTTTGTCGCCTTTAAAATGGCACAAATTAAAATGGCGAAGAGAATGACTGATAGAGTTGTGTCAAACAAAAAATGCTGATGCCAGTGCCAGAACTCCTTATGCAAATTCCAGCTCCAACACCAGTACTTCTCCTGGAGCCATATGTATGGGTCACGATTTCTTTTCTTCTCATGAGTCTACCGGTGTGATAATTAAAA
>JAAEAF010008357.1:0-25298 GCA_011037195.1 Triatoma infestans | reverse complement strand
TGGAGACGGTGATATTTCTGTTGAAAGATAACAACAGCCTTATGTATACATTATTAAAAGAGTGTTTAATCAACCTTTTTTTTTTTTATTACTTCATATTTTATTTATTATTTATTTTAATTCTTAAATAATAACACTTATCTCGTATATTTATTCGGTGAAATAAGGCATGGTGTCAGATTTTGTTTTAAATTGAGTTTTCAACCGGAAATACATTTTTGAGTTCTGTTATAATGAATGACTTATTGAATCATTAGTTCGATAGAAATTTAATACGATTTTTTCCTCAGATTTAAATTCCCATTAACTGGTCGATAGATTAGTGTAATGGAATCAGATATTTAGATGTAATGGAATTGTTTGTTGTGTGATTCCTGGAGTAGCAGATCTCTTGAAGAGGGCGGAAGTTAGTTGAGAGATTTTGGAAGTTAGTGCTCGAATTATTAAACGGTTTTTTATATAAAAATAAACTGTATTTTAACAATAATTTAAACGTGATAAATGGTAACTAATAACTATGATAAAATACTTAATAATAAATAGAAGATAAATAGCTGATAATTTAGAATGGTTAAAATAACGAACTAAAGTGCACAACTACGAGAGTGATAAGTTGAATATAACTGTGAATTGCCGCTCGTGTATAGTTTGGTCGTAGATGATATAATAATCCTGTCGTCGTATATCATAGGGTTTTTATATACTGTTGTTCACACTCACACCAAGATATCTGTCTTAGTATGCGGCCTTGTGCGACCTTCGTAGTTTTCTGACCTTATTTAGTGGCCATACTTATCGCGGTGCCTGCCTTTGAGGTGAGAATTGATGAAAAGGCTTTGTTGTTTGTTCGGTTGACCGCGGCTGTCGGCGGCCAACAGTGTCACTGTTTTCACCCTTTGTTGATTATTTCTTTGGCGTACTTTGCCGATGTCAATAAGTATTTAATTTAAAAATTCAATAATTCGAGCACTAACTTCCAAAATCTCTCAACTAACTTCCGCCCTCTTCAAGAGATCTGCTACTCCAGGAATCACACAACAAACAATTCCATTACATCTAATATCTGATTCCATTACATTAGTAATGTTTCTGTATTGAGATGAAAAATGACGACAATTTTGGTACAAAAAAGAAAGTTATATAGATATATAGACACGATTCGAATGGAGGGATTGCATTATGGTAGAAACTCGTTGAAGAACTGAACCATTATGCTTTTCAAAGCAGGAAGCTTAAACTTAGTATTTAGTTTGAGTACCCGCAAGATTTCATAATACAAAATTCCTTCAACCGGAAGTGCGACTTTATCGAATAGGGTTTTGAGTTTTTTGGGTAATTTTCTCTAAAATGAGTGCATTTTTTTTTATAATTGAAATGTTTGCTGAATAGATCGAAACTTAACACTTTTATTTGAAATATGTTTGTGATAAACCCGAAACATATTAGGCTGCACAAAAAAAAAATATTATTCGGCCATAGTGGAGAGCATACTGCTTTACAGAGCTGAGACGTGGACGTAGAGCGCCGATCTAAGGAAGAAATTACTTTCCACAGAAATGGAGAAGAGCTGCCAGCGTATCGCGAAGAGAAAGAACACCTAACCGAAAAATCAGAGAAAAGATGGAAGTAAAGAAGTAAAGTGTACTTCAGAGAATAGAGAAGAAAACGGTTAGAGTGGTACGGCCATGTGAAAAGAATGGGAGAGGACAGACTACCGAGGCTGGGCCCTTGATTGGAACGTGGAAGAAAGAAAGAGAAGAGGAAGGCCGAGACGAACATGGATGGATGAAGTGGTGGAAAGTTTGTAGGGGAATGGTTTGAGGGAGGAAGAAACTCAGGATAGAGAAGTGTGGAGAGGACACATCTAAAAGAAGTTTTTGGTTGAGGAGAACCTCAGTATTGAGGGAATCATAAAAAAAAAAATATTAAAAAAAAAGTGTTTCTGATAAAATTGATTTGAGAAAGATTTTGGAAGTCTGTCGGTTAATTTAAATTTAAGTTTGCCCAGGTTTTGTTGGTTTTGACATAGAGCGCTCCACATAAAGCCGCCAAGTTATAGAAGTCCCCCTCACCATCACCACCACTTTATGGCGAATCCAACTAAACATTGTAACGTTGCAATTTTTATAAAAAATTTCTTGATTAATTATTGGATTAAGAGAGAGTTATGCGACTAAGTCACACCAGATTTTTTTGTTTTGTTTTACTTAAAATACAGAATTTGCGAATCTGGATCTGCTTCTTCTTCTTACAGCTCCGACGATCGTGTAGGATACCATCACTCTAAATCGAACTCCATCCTAGGCGGCCCTAATCAGATCAGAAGAACAATCTACTCCCAGCCAATCCTTGATCTTCTTCAGCCAGGAAACCCTTCTTCTATTAACCCCTTTCAATTACTTTTACCTTTCATTTGTAGAAGAATAACTTTATATATTTTGCTACGTAAACATGTCTAAAAATGCTGAGTTTTCCTTTTAGTAATGCATAATTACAGTTGTGGTGGTTGGTTCTGCAGAGCTGGAAAGCATCAGAGACATTTTCGCTGGTAGCTTGCTTCATTTTGTGGTCATCGACCGGTTTCGGGCGTTCGCCCATCTTCAGGATGCGTTTTTCAGACAGTGTGACAACACAGACTTGCACAAAGCAAAATTCAGTTTACACACTCCGCCGGAGTGGCGGGATCACATGATCGAACACTCCCGCGTTTCTGATCAGCGCACTTTCTTCCGCGCCTTTTTCTAATGACCAGATATGATTCAAGTGTGTAAATTGAATTTGCTTTGTGCAAGTCTGTGTTGTCACAGTGTTTGAAAAACGCATCCTGAAGATGGGCGAACGCCCGAAACCGGTCGATGACCACAAAATGAAGCAGCTACCACGGAAAATGTCTCTGATGCATATTAACAGCATTGCGGTTTAAGTTACATTAAGGTCAGAAAACTTTAATCTAGTTTAAAAAATATCTGTTTTAATTAGAAGATATCCCGTCAACAGCCACTGTACCCCTACGTACTTAAATTAGGATTTTTTGTTCGCCGGGGCGGCGAGATCACATGATCGAACACTCCCGCGCTTCTGATCAGCGCACATTTTTCTGCGCTTTTTTCTAATGATCAGATATGATTCAAGCATGTGCATCGTGTGTTATAAAATTTACCGCTTATTGCTTCTTCGTTATGTTTGTTACATGTCTAACGTTAAATTTTTTTCATCAACTTTCCTGAGTGCTGAGGTAGACAGATAACGTGTTTTACTGAGCCATGTGGGACGACACATCACATAGCCGAGTGAGACGTTGCAATAAACGTCGGTCTCGAGGTCACTTATGGTTCGATTAATAATTTTGTTTCCTTAACGTTCAAGTTTGTCAAGCCTTTACAGTTCTATTATAGATGGTTCAGTCGTGTATGTTTTAAGAAATATGTCCAAGAGATACGCGTGACATCTTGCTAAGAAAAACAAAAATTATTATTTTAGGAATGAAAAAACTTTTGCCATCTTTCAAGCAGTGTTATGATTCTCTCCAGTTTTGAAAAACTTCTGGATCTTTCTCTTCAAAAATAATGTTTTCCAATCAAAACATTCGAAGTTCGATCTGATGCGATTTTATCAGAATTGAAATTTTTGACCTGACAAGTTTTGCCATGAACGAAATAACTGATAGTTTCATGGAGACATATCTGGACTATATATAGGCGGCTGTGGTATGTGATCAACCAGCATTGTCCTAATGAAACACAGTCCATAAGAGGCTGTTGTCCAGAAGAGCGGCCCATTGAATCCACCTCATAGATTTAAAATTTATTACCACAAATTTTGCCAAACGAACTAAAATAATTTTTAGTTTTTTAGAGGGATAGGTTAATATCGGTGGATTTAGTTTAAAGGGAATCGTTATAGTCGCTTTTCTTTATAGGAAAAATTGCTAAAAATAAACCTTCTGTAAAGACTCGTCTTCTAACCGATTTTCTTCAAGTTTTGCATTCCCCCAATGATAATAATAATAATAATAATAATAATAATAATGTGTTTATTAAAGTAAAATACTACATTAAATTACATTTTTTCCATTTTTTTATACAAACAACACAATGCAGGAACGTTGGTTCATCTGCAGAGCTGCAATATATACATTTGAAAAAGGAGATTAATATCTAAAAATTGAATTCCTCCACCAAAAATGTTCTATATTTAAAAACGGATAGGTGATACTGGTATAACTTTTTCCAGTCCTGTCCATTAAGTAACATTATTAGTTCAGTCCGTGAGAGCACATCCCTTCCAAAAATCCTCCGCCTAATATCTTTAATATGGGGCACACAGCCTCATAGTGATATGTGTGCTCCGATTCTTTCCTGTTCCATAAGGAACATTGATGTGCCTCAACGGGCCGACTCACATTACAAAAAATTCAGCACACTCCTGGCCACCGTACCTAGCGCATAGCGCCAAAACCGGTGCCTATGGTCACTTAGCCTTGCCTACTATGTAGGCAAGTTTCCATCCCTGCCACGTGGAGGCGGATCTCTACATATTCGTCTAGTCCGGCGCATTACCGCTATTTCTCTTGCAAAATGAACAAAGTCTTCGAAATTTGGAGCACTTTTCACTAACTCTTTGCATTCTCCCGGCCAATTTTCTCCCCTCCTTTTCAGCTTGAATTCCATTTGGATTCTTGCTTTGTCGAGGAGAGAACATCGGAAGAGAACGTGGTGCACTGTGTCCCGTTCACCGCACTCGCAATTCGGGGAATCTTCCAAACCCAACTCATAGAGTTTAGAATTGAACTCCCCGTGGCCCGTGAAGTATTGCGTTACGGTTTGGGATAGCTCCAGCCATCGTATCGATAATCTGTGACGCAGATTTGGGAAGAACTCATATGCGATTCTTCCTGTTTCTGCTTCATCCCAACGTCTTTGCCACTTCCCAATCTCATACTCTCGGATCTTATTTCTTGCAAGAGTAGTAGGCATCTGACTGGACAGCTCCTCACCATCGAGGACAATCATGACCCCTTTTTTAAACTTATAGGTAAGGGCTCTCATCTCAACAAGGAGAACAAGCGGCAACACACCAGCGACACCGGAAAGGTAGCCGTGGATGATGTCGCGTAGGCCCTTGTTACAGAGCATAAAATTGCTCTTTGCATCCGCAACAGAGTGCTGCTTGCTGTACGACTGCATGTCAAGCTTGTCGGCCCAACAGCAGCTGCGTACGCTGCGACATTCTCTATTACGCCCCTATAAATGGTTAGAGCCACACCAGTCGACTCACATTACAGTTTGAATACAATAATTCCCCTCGTAACTTCATTAATGTTTGAATCATTTGTAGGTTGTTATCGTCCGATATATAGTGACCACCGCCAAAGTCCAATCTCAGTTCCCTATACAAGGAATGAAAGGTGGAATTCTGGGCCCTTACCATCATACTATTTTTAAATTCTTCCTTTATACTACACACAAGTTGGTCCAAACTAATTTTGTTCCCTTCCTTAAAATAACCCTGAAATTCCCAATTATATTTTATACCCAAATCTTGAAGCCCTTTATACCAAAATAATTTTTTTGCGATTAGTTCCTGAGCTAATATTTTGGGAAGTCGGCTATCCCGGAAGCAACAAAATTTTCTGAATATAATTAAAGTTTAGTTGAATGGTATATATAAATAATGGCCACACACCCGTTTCTAAGTAAACTATAAAATTGGGTGTATTCATCGGTAGGGTGAATAATTTTTTTATAAAAACTGTCAACAAGTTTTCAATAGTTTCTACTCTCCTGAAGCCCCCCCCATACCTGCGAAGCATAACAAATAATCGCTCTGAAAATACCGAGTTAAAAATTTCAAATTGAGCAGATACCAGAATAAATTTATTTTTGATAATTTCATTGTACGTACATAGAATACCAAATTTTGCCGCCAATACTTTTTCTTCTAAATGTATATTAAATGAAAGTTTGGGAGTCAAAGTAACTCCCAAATATTTATATTTATTAACTATTTCCACTACATTTCCATTGAATTTCCACCTCTCAATTCTTGCACGTCTTCCCCCTTTTCCAAAGACTACTATTTTAGATTTGTTTAAGTTTTTTGAGAGATTTCATGTTTTACAATATACCGCTAACTTATTTATCATTCTTTGAAGAATTACTTAGATGATCAGCCATTACAACAATATCATCAGCATACAACAAACACCGAATATTTCTACCAGCAACTCTAATACCCCCTTCAATAAACTCATGTATATCATCAATATCATTCACCAATGATTTGAATGACTTTTAATATGTATTATATATGTGATGTAACCATATTATTGTATTGAAGTAGTACAGTATCAATTTTCCCAGGGAAATGTTTTAAATAAAAGTAATAGATATTTTATGTATTTAGATAATATACGAAGTTTTAACCAAAAAATCGACCTATTTCACACACACACATAGACAGAGACAATTCGCTAAAAACATATTTTCCTACTCAAGTGAACACAAAACATGTAAGTAGCGATGAATACTCAATTTCGTAAATCTTGATACAAACGCAATACTTCCTTCCTCTTTATCATAGGATTAAGATAAAGTAATATACAACCCTAAATCTTAAAATGCCCCAGTAAATCGAAAAAACTTTTCAGACTAAAATGCCGTAAAACAAAAACCAAAAAACCATTGGAAATAAGATTAAATTTTATTGAAATACTTCACCACCAGAATTATTGATGCCACATGTTCGGCGTAATGCTATGTGCATTGCATTCAGAATGACTTTAGGGAGCAAAAAAAAAACAAAGGGGGCGATTGTGAAGGTCGTATTCTGCGTCATAACTATCTTCTTAACTATAATAGTGTTTATAGAACACTTTTTTTATATATATATATATTTTTTTATAACAACCAGATATAATAAAAACAACTCTACTATTGTGTTGGGCAATTCATTGATGTCTTTATATATAAAACAATAATAATAATAATAATAATAATAAAAACTTAAAAATAAAAAAAAAAAAGGCTAGCGCTGTTCGCAGTGAAAACACAGTCGATTATTGCCAACGGTTATTATTTTATTTACAAGATGACGCCACAAGGACGCCCCTTAAGATAAGCGATGTTTTTTATCGCCACGCTCTCATAAAGACATAAACACTTGGATTTCACCCCACTACTCTTCCATTTTCTTAGTTTTTTTTTTTTTTTTGTTTCTTTTTTCCCGGCTGTCATTAACATTCTTATTAATCAGAATTAACTGCTCACTGGAGCATCTTTGTTTTGTTTTTTTTTTTTTTTTTTTTTTTACGATTGATTAATTACGATTTATTCATTTCAAAAGTAGTTATTTTTAATTTACGTTGTTTTTATGTTCTTAGAAATTTTTTTTTTTTTATTCATTGTTATTTATTTATGTCATTTGGTTGTTGGAAAAGACGATGATTTTTGTTGTTTTTCCGGATAACTAACCTCCCATATTGAATTTCAATTAGTACTTGTCCTTGCCCTGTCATACATCTACAAATATTACATCATTTATACTTTTGTTTGTTTCTCAGTAAAATTTTGTGTGTAGGAAAGGCAATAAAGCAGGCTGGAAATGACTCTGAGAGTATGAGAGTATAGATAAACTAACTTCTTAGACAGCCCTGAGGTTTGGTGTTTATCCGGGAAGGGCTCGAAGGACAGAGCCTTTTTTTTTTTTCCTTCTGCGGCCTTTTTTAGAACCCTGAATCAAACATCCATCAAAGATTGAATAGAAAAGCTAGCAGCTACAATAATAGAAAGAAACACTAGGACGGGCGCTGGCAAAGCCCGTCTTACTTCCTCTTACTATTGCGATCGTGTCAGATATTCAAAATTGAGTTTGACCGGAAATACATGTTCTGGGTTGCCCTGAATACGATAAAAAGAATTTTTTTTTTTTTAACGAATGATCTGTATTAGTGTGTTAATAAAGTATCTAAGAAACGAAAAATCTTAGGAAGCACCAAACATGGCATACTGTTTCGGCATTACCACCGCATCACACACGAAAGTTTCGTGTAAAATCTATCAATCAAAAATGGGACTTTAAGGATTTTTTTTATCAGTTTTTCGTGATTTTCTTGTAAACAGCTCCAACGACTTTCTTTAAACATCTTGTACTAACTACAAGCAGAACTAGATAGGAAAACCTCCAATTTATATATATATATAGGTGGTAAGGCTAGACTATGCTTAAGTTTACGGGTACGTTACATAAGACTATATTTGGAGTGTTATTGTTGGTTTTATTATCGTTATTGTTGGTGTTATATCGTTCCAGTTATCCATCTTACAACAATATAAATACTTCCATAAATATTTGTCATTATATACTGGTTTTAAACATTGCGTTATCTTTTAAAAATCTAATTGTTGATTCTATATCTATTATACAATAAAGTATCCTAATAAATAATTCTATACTATTCTATGGTAGACAGTAATAAATAATCCACAATAATTAACTAATTAGGCTAGGAGAATGGTAAAGATCTCTTTAAAATTGTGACGTCACACCAAATGTATATTTATTAATTAATATTAAGACAAAAAAAAAAAAGTCACAAGCAAATATATAAATTACTAATGGAATAATAATTCTGTAGAAGCGGGGACACATTGTCATCTATATCATTACGAGGGTCAATAGTATTTTATCTAAGAGTTCACTGGCTATACTCTTTCTATTCAGCTGTGAAATTCATTATTTATCTAGTTTTATTTTATCTAACGAGTTTTTATAAATATATATATGGTTTTTTTAATAAACACATTATCTATGGAGGATTTATTATACCATTTAGTTTACATTCATAAACATCTAGGTGTTTCGTGCAGAAGGCGGTCGCAAATTGTCGGCTCCCGTCAGATCCAGCTATCCTTGCATTTTACTTTTCCTCATTTCCAGTACAGATCACGGTACGGTGCAGCTGGTCTTAATTTTTGCCTGTTTTCTACAGGATTGTAGGCAATATACTGTTTACATAATGTCCTATGCTTTTATATATATATACCGGTTTGAAATGCTGACACGTGAAACTTGATTGGCGGGATGTGTTGTAGTGTAGTAGTAGTTAGTGTAGCACAAGCGGTTTAGTAAAAGGGCTTGTGTTTGTAAGTTTTAAGAGAGAGAAGTAATAAGAATAATTAAGGAAACACTGGTAGATTAAATTAAATATATTCTTTAAAGATATTTAAATGCTATTCAATAACACAGTAATATGCTTATTAATTTACTGTAATTAGTTGAAATAAACTCTTATGTTATAACTTAAACTGCCACTGATTCTAAGAGAACGAAAAACAAGTGTTCTGCTTGAATGTCTGTTCAGACAGTGTTGAAGGAATGTGTTTCTAATTGTTCGTTCAAATCTTCCCCTTTGAGAAGAAGGGGTAGACAATGCTATCAAGGTTCATGAATTCTCCCTGTAACTGTACTCTTCTACCTGGGTTACCCTTTTGCCAACAAGCTCGCATTTTTCTCATAATTATTCTTCAATTAAAATAAATATAATTAAATATAGTGGTTGTCGGGGAACAGATACCTACCCTGGTAGAAGAAATTGTTACGTTATAGTCTAGTAGCGGGCGCCAATAATATTGAACCGTCCCCATATAATATTTGACGCCACAAATTCCGCTGTACTACTTAAAATAATTAGGAAAAAATGTTTTAGATAAAAATGATAGATTTATATCTATGCAATGAGCATTCCAAGTTTAATGGAAACTCGATATTACAATAGGCTTCTTCAGGGTGTTGTTTGACACTAAGTGTTGTTACAGCTTTAGAGGCGACACTATCCTGTACAAGCCTACTTTAATATGAGCGAAATATCGGTTTACAACAAACCACTGTTGCGGTCTCATCCCGAAGGCCTAAGTGTTTTAAATAACAATGACGATGGATGCCTGAAAGATTATGAAATCGATTATAAGCGTTTTTTAAAGAAAATTTTAAGAAACTCAAAAACTTATTTTGTAATGCTGGCACTTCCGCTAAACCAGTTTTGTTCAAATTTGGAATTCTACTAATGCCTGTCACATAATTAATATTAGGATATCAGTGTTAGACCCTATACATATTGAAGTGATACTTTAGAGAAATTAAACGTTACTGTTCTCCAGAAACCAATTTACCGGAAAAATGCATTAGTGATAGATAAACGGAATAACATGTCTTGAGCTTCCTGCGATCATTATACACATTAAAGAGAATGTCATGTTTATTCACACTTCAATGTGATTGGTGTGATGTGTTGCTATATGTTTGTAGGTATTGTAGGACGAGCGGTTTTGTAAAAAGCTTGTGTGTATGTGAAATGTAATTGGTGTGATGTGATGTAGTGTAGTAGTAGCTTGTGGCGTGAGCGGTTTTCTAAAGAGCTTGTTTTTGTAAGTTTTAAGAAAGAGAAGTAATAAGAATAATTAAGAAAACACTGGTAGATTAAATTAAATATATTCTTTAAAGATATTTAAATGCTATTCAATAACGCAGCAATATGCTTATTAATTTACTGAAATTACTTGGAATAAACTCTTATGTTTTAACTTATATCTGGCACTGATTCCTGAAGTGATGTGCTTCGATGATCTGCTTTCAGACTGCCTTGAAGGAATGCCTTCTAATTGTTCGTTCAAAATCTTCCCCTGTGAGAAGAAGGGATAGACAATGCTAACAAGGTTCATGAACTTTAAAAGACAATAGTGGTCTTCTACCTGAATAGTCCTTTTGCAAGGGAATGTTACATTTTTCCTTGATATTTTTGATTATTTCAAATTAAATATATTTTAATATTTCTGGCATCCATCACATATGTTTGAGATAGAGATAAAAGTATTAGAAATAGAGAATAAGAACCATTTTTAAATAAATAATATAGCTATATATTAAATTAGTAAATTTACAAGATAATTATTAATTTTGAATCTTGAATTAACTCATAAATGCAAGGAAAAAAATAACTAGTATCTAGATTGTTTGAAACTCAAATGTTAACACTTAAACTGGAATTGGATTTAAGAAAGCGATTCCTATTACAAGTGTTCTGGTTCATTTCTAATTCAGACTGGTCCTGTTTGAAAGCAGAATTTAGACTGTCCAAATAATGCTAGTATGTCTGGAGGGAGTGTATTGTCTTGCCCTAACTGTTTCTTGTCCCTTTGTCTCTTCAATAGCACTGACCTTAAATTATATAATATCTGACTCTAAAATACACTATTTTTGAAGGTAAATTCACTATTTTATTTTCCAAAATTATATCACTTAAAATATTGTCAAAATTCACTAAACTATTTTTCCAAATTTATTTTTTCCCAATTGCTACTTCCACTACAACACACACACACACAAACACTATTCACTTGAAACATTCTCTTACTTCCGGCGAAAAATTTTTCCACGCTCGCAATACTTCCTCTTATCCAGGGGTAAGAGAAAATAAAAATAAAGTGTATCTCACATAGTTGGCAAACAAAAAATATTCTGACGAATGAATGCCTCCAAAGCCGGCTGTTGTTGTTGTCCAGCTGTTTGGAGTGCTTTATTAATATAAATTTTATTAGTAGCATTTTTTTACTGAAAAAATTAATCTGAAGTAGTTAGGTGGAAATTTGTGGCCTTAAATTTGTAATGTTGGGTTGGTTCAATATCATTTAGACAACAGTGTTATCATTTCACATGCCTGGGGGAGGTACTTGTCCCTTCTCATCTGTATATTTATGTAAGGACCTACGAATGAATAAAATTGTAAGTTCACAGAAAATTTGCCATTTTACATATGCATTGCAGCAGCAGAATCATGCAAGCAAGCAACATTAGCAAGAGAAAGTTATGTGAGTGAATCCCACTAAATTCTTTGCGATATCTGTGTTTTGAATGTTCTGGAAAAATAGAATAACACGTAGGTGGATGTTAGTGTTGTAAATGAAAGGGGGGGGATTAACTTTGTGGGGTCTAGCTTTATGGTTAGACATAACAATTATTTGAGCAGACCATCGTTTTTGTAATTTATATATTGTTTCTTCAATAGCATAACTTTAACAATAAAAACTTAACGAAAATAAGTCCCAAAACATTACCTTCACTCTACGTCGCATTACTCTTCCCCCAGTCTACTACAACTTAATTCCCTTACAGTGGTTAACGTTGCTCGCTATCTTGGGCTTTACTTAGACCGAAGACTTACATGGAATCCTCATACAAGACTGAAAAGACTAGAACTAAACAGACGCTTTCGACAACTTAAAAGACTACTGGACAACAGATCTAAACTCTCCCTAGACAACAAAAGACTAATTTATACATCTATTTTAAAGCATATCTGGGCGTACGGAATAGAACTAATAATAGACCATGGGGTTCAACCAAACGCTCAAATCTCCAAAGACTCCAATCCCTACAATCCAGAATCCTCCGTAACATTGTGAACGCTCCTTTTTACGTCTCCAATCGAACCATACGTACCTGATCTTAATATACCGTTCATTGCTCAAGTCGCCCAAACCCGTTACAGGAAATTCCATATTAACCTACAGACTCACACAAACCCTTTAATTCAGCACCTGTCTTCCCGAACACTTCCTAATAACCCTCCTAGACGTCTTAAAAGACAATGGCCTCGTGATCTCCTCTCAAGTGAAGAGAGTGAATAGTGATTCTTTATAGTTTTGGAGTGTTACCATTGGGTAGCTTCTCCACTCATTTTGTAATGTATGTTCTTTGTATGATTGTTACTTATAGCGCTATCGCGCTGATTGTAGCATGAATAAAGATTAAAAAAAAAAAAAAATATATTGTTTCTGTGATATTAGTGTAAATATCTTGAGGATTTTGTCAGTCCATAGAAGTATAGTTCATTCTCTTGGTTTTTTTGACCGATATTATTCATCTTCAATGTTTAGTTTACACTACTAAGACAGCAATACCACTAACATTCTCTGAACTGGAAAAGACCACCCCCCTGATTTCTGCAGGATCATGGACCGCGGAAGCCTGGAACATTACTGTTTTGTAATCTTTGACTTCTTCCAATTATTCTACTCGGTTAACATTTAAACATATCCACACAATCCCAGATATTATACCATGCTTGTCGATCCTAAGAATTAGTGTCCGGGTTACCCTTGAAAAGTGGGGAGTAATATATTTTCCCCCTTAAAATAATAAAGAGTTCCAGCATTGAAATATTCCAATTGTTCTGCCCATATAGTTTCTCAGTTCATCTTCATATTGCAGTTAAATTACAGGCGACAAAAAAATGTTTGTTAATACTGTTAGAGTTTGACATTCGCCCTGTTCAAAAACAGGGCCATGAGGAAGGATGTAATTTGGATGTTTTACAAGGTAAAGGTATTGTATTGTTTGGATCATATATGTATTTATGTGTGTGTGTGTGTGTGTGTAGTGGAGGGTGTGCATGGATGACAATAAGGAATTCTTAGTAAGGACATTCTATCTACATATATACCCGCTAGGTTTTGTTAGTTATGTATTCGGATAAGAATGATGGTGAGGACTTTTTAAGCACATTGTCTCACGTTCTACGCTCTATGTGTGTTTTGTGTGTGTGTATGTGTCAATGTGTGTGTAAATTAGGCGGGAGTGGCCAAATTGATCTGAACAATTTCATCGCCCGCCCCCAACTTCACGGTTTTTATTCTGTTGTTTATACATTACATACAGACACACACACTCACAAACACTGACAAACACGGCAGATAAAAAAAAAAAACTAAGAAGCAAAAAGTGACGTCCTTAAACAAATATGTCTGCCATGTCTTTCTCACTCACTTCTCTTCCCCCACCATAGTTATTTCCTTTTAAAGAATCATGTTCACTTCATTCCTATTACAACCGATATTTTAGTATTCGTAAAGTATAATAAAGTGGAGATGTGACATATTGCTGGTGTCAGTGCAGAAACACTAGCGCACTCTATATACTTTGAAAAAGTAAAAAAAATATCTTTCTAACTAAACACTGTGGCTGGCTGGAGAACAGCTACCATGAGAGGGTTATACACGACCGGCCAGGTGAGCGTGTAAGACGTGTATTGCATATTATCTGCCCCCTGCACAATATTCACAAACTTCTGGAGCTTCTTCCTTCTCCTCATCATCTTTTCCCCCAACTTCCTCTCCACCCGCTCCCTTCATTATACACATTAACTCCCACACATCACTTTATATTCTTGTTCTCTAATAGACTAATTTGTTATTTATTTATTTATTTTATTATTGTTCCTCACCATTTCTTTCCTTATAAAAAAATGGAGGACATTTCGTCATATTTTTAAAAATATCTAATATTTAATTTTATAACATAAAATGTATTCAAGATATGATATTTTTAGATTTTGAACAATATCTCAAGGTTTGTCCTCCACACACAGCCTTCTGATACTTTTGATATTGTCTATTTAATAAAATTAATCATTTATTAATACGAATAGCTTGGATTATTTTTAAAATTTAATTTCATGTTTACCTTATGTTGCGGCTGACAAGAGATTGTATCACATTTTCAAAATTGTATTATATAATGGATATATATACAGGATGTCCCAAGGTATATGGATAACGACTTTTTCTCTGAAACTAAGATAGCTAGAAAAAAACTAAAAAGTACGTGTCCCAGTAGTTATTTGTTAGAAAACCAAATTTAATTTACAAATTTGTTTTGGTGCTTCCAGAAGCAAGATACACGCACCAACTTCATTTTTTTCAAATGAGGAGGTGTAGTTTTTATTTAAGAAATAGATTCCTCTATTTTTTGTAAGAAAAATTTACTTAAACGGTCTTTTTTTCGGTGTGCGATTTTTTACAAATAATGAACGAAAACATGATTATTATAAGAAATTTTAAAATGATATTTTAACGGTTTTTTGATTGAATAAGAAGAAAAGTACTATTTTATTATAAATTTTACTTCTCATTAATTATAGACCTTGCTCGAACTGGCCTCCACCATTAAAGATGCATAGATATGCTCTTTCCTGCCAATTGTACCTTACTGCCTAAGAAATACATCTCTAATGTTGGGGGCCAGTTCAAGCAAGATCTGTAATTAATGAGGAGTAAAATTTATAATAAAATAGTACTTTTCTTCTTATTCAATCAAAAAACCTATTATATCATTTTGAAATTTCTTATAGGAATCATGTTTTCATTCATAACTTGTAAAATATCGCTCACAGAAAAAAAACCGTTCAAGTAAATTTTTCTTACAAAAAATAGAGGAATCTATTTCTTAAATAAAAACTACACCTCCCCATTTGAAAAAAATGAAGTTGGTGCGTGTATCTTGCTTCTGGAAGCACCAAAACAAATTTGCAAATTAAATTTGGTTTTCTAACAAATAACTATGGGGACACGTATTTTTTAGTTTTTTTCTAGCTGTCTTAGTTTCAGAGAAAAAGTCGTTATCCATATATACCTTGGGACACCCTGTATATATACATATTTTAAAACCCGAACTTTTACATGGTTTTCTTTAAATTTCATATACAAACTACAGATTTAAATGCTCATTACTTTTAATTCAATATTTTTCCAGCAAGAGAAAAAAAAAAAAAGAGAAATTTTTTTGGAAGATTCTATCGTTAAACTTTCAGTTTTAAGTTCAGCTTTCCTCTAAAGTGCCACATCATTGGACTTGATTCTATCACCTACATTATATTAAGTGATATTAAATGGATTTGCCAGAATACTAACTTTGAAAAAAATATCGAATATTCCAATTTGTGTAAATTTAAATTCAAACCAATTTTTATCTCTAAAATCAATTTTTGTTTAGAAAAAATATTTCAAATAAAAGTGATACGTATTATATTTGTGTGCAGTTAGTATACGAAAATCGTTGGAGTCGTTTACAAGAAATCCGTGAAAAACTGAAAAAAATAAATAAATAAAAAACTATCATTAAAGTCACACTTCCGGTCAATGAATTTTGCTCAAAATCTTCGTGTTTAATACGGTGTTAGTACCTAAACGGATATCAAGGTTGAGCTTTCTACGACGTTTCTTTTTGAGATATTTTGTTACGCACACACATTCAGTAGAAACATTTTTTTTTCATACTCAGCGGATCTTCGGCCAAAACTCAGTTTCGAAAATCTGGCATGAACCCAATATCTTCTTTTTACTTAGTAGAATGAGAAAGTAGAAATTAGATTAAAAGAAGATGTGAGTGTTTCACATCAGTTTTTTTTTCTGTGAAACTTGATTTTTAATTGGATTATTATTATTATTATTATTATGAGGACATCTTTAGTACAAATTCCAAGTTTGAAGAAAATTGTCAATTATAATATCTATTTGGTATAATTTAATTGAAATTTAATTCTCAGAGAATGGCTAGTAGCTTAGGTCGTTGACCGGGCGATTAAAAACATAAAAAAATAAATTATACCCTCTCAATGGCTTAATAGTTTGACCTATACGAGTTATTTTTATAAATTTCGTTTGTTACTAGGACTAAAAATACTGATAAAGGAAATAAAAAAGAAAAATCCAATGTAAACACTCGTGAAAACAAAAATTTTGTATTTAATATTAAGTTTCTTTTTCCTTCCCCTGGTTGGAACAGTAAATTGTGTTGTTGAAAATTGTTCCCTTTATCAGGGAAACTGGACTAGCCACTTCTTTAGGGATATTGTCATTCCTTCGGGAACAGAAAGAAGAAAGGTTTGCATTTCAGCTCTCCCTAAAGTATCCAAAAAAAAAATTACTTCGTCTGAAAATATATTTGAAATAAAAGTTAAAAGATTTTTATAAGACTAATAATTATATCAAGAAATTGGTGCCGCAATTCTCTACAAAATTACAAAAATATAGAAAAATGGATTCCCTAACGATTTAACCGATGAACCGATTTTCCTAAATCGTTATTTAAAAATTTGTTGTTATTTTCATTGAATATAATGCACTGCGAACTAGAAAGATCTATTGTACTCTCCCCCCCCGGCTATAAGGACATTCTCAATTTGAAGTATACCTTCATGGATTGTGTATTTAGGAAATTTTATTATGTCTCAAGATTCTAGGTTGTTATCTCCTCCTCTAACACCCAGTATGTACCTAGCCTTCTAAACCTTCTCCGGATGATAGCGTAGTAGACCGTCAGGAGATATATTTGAATCAACTCCAATTTTCCAGTTTTTCTTTCTTGGCTCAGGGGCCTCCCTACCTTGTATTACAATGCTCTTGGGCGAAACCTGTTAATTAGCATATGTTCCCTATTTTTACTCAAACTGATCCAGGCCTCAATTCTAGCGGTAGCTGCCCAGAAAAAAATACCTCAGTCTTTGTACTGGTAGTTTCTCCAAAGCAATGCCCTCTTAGCTTCTTTCCCATCCATTTCTGGCCTTCTTGGAGGTACTGGTTATATATTTCTTAAAATGTTCCCGGCTACATGAACGTGGTATCGAAAAGAGTGTGAATTCTGACCAAGTCATTAAGTTTACCAAAGTATTGTCAGAAAATTTTCAAACTGATATTTCATGAACTTAGTGCTTTAATGATAGCTTGAATACTGGATTACGAATATAATTATCCTGATTCCAAGATTGAACTGGATCTTCGTTCAGCAACCTCCAGTTTTTTTTTTTTTTTTGAGGGTTCTCCGCGACCATTGATGATCTATTATCCCCCCCCTGGTGCAGTAGATGAGCTAACTCATCTACAACAACCCTCTCCAGGTTGAGTTCCCTAAGGAATCCCAAGATCCTGGGAGGGTTCTAGGGTGGATATTTCCTCCTCTCCTATCTGGTAATAACCCAGACTGCTAAATATCTTCCAGTTACATAAATTTCCGTCTAGAAGATGTTAGGAAATTTGTCCATTGACTTCGAATAGGGCTGGAACTAGGCCCAAACAATCCCATTTTCTTCTATGTTACTAAACTTCGTAGAGAAATATTTTTTTTAGGAAACTCTATTTCCCTAATCATCTAATCCCTGTGGGGGATTCCAGAAGAGGAAGCTAGCTAACAGACGAGATTCTCTTCCAAACTCTTCCCTAGCTGTTCTCTAGCCATATCCATATAGTTCCACGGTATCCATGTAAATCCATGGTCACACGGTTCACAGAGTCTGTGTGAACGAAAGCAGAGTTATTTTATTTCTTTAGTGGGCGTCATCTTCCGTCCTTGATAGCCTGAATGACGTCAATCTTGTTCCTGAAATTGTCAAAATCTTATTAATGGTTTGTTATTGAATTTGCGAAAAGATATATTTTTCTTAATTATTTATTCTTATGAATGAATGAAATTAAAATTCCAAACTATTTACTATATCAATATTATATTTGTATTAATGATTCATCATAATTAAATTTAGAAATCATATTTATAGTTAAAAATAATCAATAAATTAAAAAAAGTTAAAAATAAATTTGAAATATATATAATTTTTATTTTTATTCTTATTATTTATTTATTACATTTCTTTAGAAGTGTAGTTCTATTTTTTATTACTATGTTTTCTTCTATCTCTCTCTTTCTCTTGTTCTGATCTATAGTTTCTATATTTATTGAAATAAATATATATTATATATATATATTTATTTTTTTTTTTAAAAAGCCTCTTTCCAAAAAGACAAAAGTAAGAAATATGTTGCTCACAAATAAACTAATAAAAATATGTTGAATATATATCTCTCTCTCTCTCTTTCTCCTCTCTCCTCTCTCTCTCTCTCTTCTCGTGTAAGTGGTAGGTGCGTGTGTGTGCGTAGTATGTGTTTGTTTATTGTCGACAAGTCTGTGTCTGCGTGTTCGTTCATGTTGATGTAGTTACCACACATCCTCACTTTTTTCTTTCTCTCCATTCATATGTTGTTTTGTCTGTCGTCAGTATTATAATATCCTTTCCCTAGATGATCATCACTTATACTACGCACACATACACACACAGGGCCCCACACATCTCCATCCATCCAAGAGTATTATAATCAGAGACAAACCGTCGAATTCATTTCTTAGTAAAAATTGTCTGGTCACCACACAAAACACATAGAGAGAGGTCACTAAACCGCGAAGTTCTATCTTCTTTCATATCTCTATGTAAATAAAATATTATTTTAGTAGAAAAGAGGAATATATAAAAATGAAAGATATCTTTATATATATATTTGCGCATGCGTAGTAATTCTGTTTTAAGCCATGTTATAGACCGTTGATATTTATTTATTTATATTTCTTACTGCTAATAGACAAGATTTTAGTATTTGAATTTCACGAAGAAATATATAATATATCTATTTGGAAAATCTGGAATATTAAAGTACCTTATTCAATATTTTTTACAATTCCACAAACAGACGTCTTTCTTTTTACTGTATTTATTACAATTTTAAATTTGACAAATTATTTTTTCAAACCAAAAAAAATTGTATTTTTTTTTTTCCAAATTAAGATGGATATGCCTTCATGTTTTCAGTTATATGCATATTTTAAAAAAAAGATATTATTATTCTGCTGTGGGGAGGGGAAACCCGACGCTATCCAAAGCCTCATGGGCCCATATAGTTACCCCAAGAAAAACAACAACAAACCGGGTCTTTAAACAAAAATCCAGACCCGGATCTAATCCATCTAAGATTCACCGCAGTCCGAATAAATCGGACAGTAACCTTAAGCGGAAATAGCCTAAGCTCTTCCACAGACATCCTATTCCGACCAAAGGTCCTGAACCTAATTTCCTCACAACCCAAGCAATCAGTCATAAGATGGATGGGTGTTTCCTCCTCTGTCTCACAGACTCTACAAAATGGATCCGGCATGAGCCGCATTATGTAGAGATGTCTCCTTAATTATTATTATTATTATTATCATCAAAAACGGGTGCCCAAAGGCGCGGAACCTAAGCCTATGTGGCTCTTATCCCCCCGATACCCCACCGTAAGCCCCTTAATTTAATTCCCACCGGTCACAATTGCCGGTTAATCTGCAACTATCCCAAAGACCCTAAACTCCAACTCGCCAGGCAATCCGCGGGGAGCAGTGGTGTCCCTCCCAAAGATACGAAACCTAGTTCCGCCGAAATGGGGACACATGACATAAGTAGTGATACACCGTTTCCCCAACTCCGTCATCACAGTTCTGACAAATGGGACTCCGCGTCCTCCCTATGTTAAACAAGTGACTATCCCTACCAAGGTTCTCAAACCCATCCTACTGAGAGACAGGACATACTCCGAAATTCCCTGCTTGCTTGCCTTTATAAATCTTTTAGCTTGGAGGCTTGTGTCCCCACAGCGTTTCTCCAAAGCTCTCGTCTCCCAAAGTCTAATCTGTTTGTCGCGAAACGTCTTTGTAACGGCCAGGGCTGATTCAGGACCACAAAATGGTAATGATGATCCCTCCCTGGCCAGCGATGTCTCCTTAAACCACAGTGTCCAGTACGAGATCCAACCAGATGCCTGAGAGCGCTCCGTGAAAAACACAGCAACGTCTCACTAACGGCCTTGCCCGGATCCCCGATGAGCATTTTGGTCTGTCGAAAACCAACTGAGCTCATCCATAAGGATGAATGCTGTGAAGTTGTCCATGTCTAGAAAAAGCATAACGCTACTGTTAATTCCTCCAGAAACTTCCAAAAATCAAATTTCCCCCGGAAAATTTTTCAAATAAAAGTGATAGGCATTTATATGTGTATATAATATATACGAAGTTGAAAGAAAATCGTTGGAGCTGTTTTCGATAAAATCATGAAAAACTGAAAACAAAAGAAAAAAGTAAGTTACATTTCCGGTCGATGGTATTTTTCCCCGAAATTTTCGTATCTGACGCGGAAGGTAGTACCTAAACAGGAATACCAACTTTGTGGGCTTCTTGACACTTTTCGTTTTTGAGTTATTTGGTAAAAACACACACATACATGTACTTCCGGTCCTAAACATGTAATTCCGGTGAAAACTCAATTTTGAAAATCTGGCACGATTGCCATAGTTTCTCATACTAGGACTGAGAGAAAGTTAAAAAAAAGAAAAGTAGAAAAATGTATTAGAGGATTATGTTGAAAAATAGGTAAATTTATTGTGAGTTCATTTACAAAGCTTTTTTTCTTTACTTTTATTAAATGACCTTCACACTTACACAATTTGACCTGGGGGGTCTCTGCTGTTTACCCCACTGGCCCGATATATGCAGAATATATCTTTCTGTTTTCTTTTTTTTAATTTAAGACGCGTCAACATCTATGGTCATTGGCGTCCGGAGCCTTCTCAGTGTACTGCCGGCCTCCGGACACTATTCTCTCGTTACAGATATCACCGGCGTCCATCAACTGTTAAGGCTCCTAGGAAGAAAAAATCTAAGGGTAGAACAGCTGGACTTGGTCCCAGGTCCTCCGCGTGGGACTCCAGTACGCTAACCATTTATCTATTCCCTTCCCTGTTAGTTTTATTCAATATGAAATTAATTTATCTTTTTATTTAATTATTTATTTAATTATTAATTACATTATTGAATTTTCAGAATGTCAACTGGGCAAGGAAGTACGTGAACTTGGTAGTACATGGTTTGCAGATCTTGGACCGCCATTTGGTGTTATGTATTGCATCAAATGCCAATGTGTACCGGTATGTATTATAATTTTTAACCAATCTAGATAGGTGCCATTTTTTTTTTAAGTCCATTTAACAATTTGCAAATTTTTTATTGAAATGTAATAAAATATTTCACAGGAATATATAACATCCTTAAATAAATAAAAAAATTTGGTGTGAAACATTCACACAACTTTCTCTTACTCCAGTCCTCAAAATTATAATTGAATTTTAAAGTTAGTATACCAAATTTAATGAAATTAGTCGAAAACTGTTCACTAAAAGCGCACTTCTGGTTTACTAATTTTCTTGAAACTCGGAATTTCGGCCATATATTTATTTCTAATTAATTTTTTTTAGATGGTAGAATTGTATAATCAAATATGATAGCACTTTAGGGAAAAACATGACCCCATCCATCCCCCAAAAGGGCCCTTAAATGAATTTCCCCAGAGAAATGTTTTAAATAAAAGTTGTAGATCTTTGCACCTGTAGTTTACATGGGATGTTTCAAGAAAATCATCGGAACCACGTTTGAGAAAATCGCGAAAAATTGAAAAAATCATTTGGTAAAGTGGTAAAGTTAACGCAGTTCCGGTCGTCCGATTCTTTTTAAACTCGGAATTTTAACAACATATTCAATTCTAATTAACATTATTTATATGACAGAATATCTGATAAACTGAAATAGCACTTTAGAGGAAGCCGTAACTCTATCCCTCCCCCAAAAGTACCCTTAAATGAATTTTTCAGAGAAATATTTCAAATAAAAGTTGTAGCTTTTTGTTTGTGTAGTTGATATAAGAAGATTCAAGAAAATCGTCGGAGCCATTTTTGAGAAAAACGTAAAAAAAACAATTAGTAAAGTGGTACTTCCGGTTGAGGAATTTTGACAGCTAACGTACTGTCAGATCCCATGGTGATACTTAACCGGAATATTAACTTTCCACTTTCTACGGTTTTTCGTTTTTGAGCTATGCTGTTCACATACATACACACATATACACACACACACACAGACCATTTGCTAAAAACCACTTTTTTGAACTCTGGGTACCTCAAAACGGATATTTCCGGTGAAAACCCGATATCGTAAATTTGACACGATTACAATACTTCCTCTTACCCTAGTAAGAGAGAGTAAAAAACGTTAACACCTCCACCCTTTCTTGATGTCACACAAGCGTTTGACCGAGTTTGGTATTGGGCTTGCTGAGGAAGCTCAAGGGCGTCCTATTGAGTTTGGGTCATAAATGGTTCGACCATTTCACCTATATATCCTACCCAAGCTGGCGTCGCTCAAGGGAGCATTCTCGGACCTCTTCTCTACACTATATACACTGCTGACATCCCCACTTCCCCTCATACACTGCTCTCTACTTTTGCAGATGACACTGCCATCCTCTCCCCGGATAACGACCCCGTAATTGCTTTTAGAAATCTTCAAAGCCATTTGAGCTCACTGGAAACCTGATGTAAAAAATGGCGAATAAAAATTAATGAGACAAAATGCCAATACACTATTTTTACATTAAGACGGACTACATTGCCCCCTCTATATTTTAATGGTGTTTTTTTCTTCCAACTGCTGACCATGTACGCTACTTAGGATTATACATGGACAAAGGACTCACCTGGAACCCCCATACGCGACTAAAAAGACAAGACCTCAACAGACAATTTAAACTATTATCACTACTACTCGGCAGACGATCTAAACTATCCCTACAATATAAAAGACTCATTTACCTGGTATTACTCAAACCTATGTGGACATAAGCTATTGAACTATGGGGTTCAACCAAAAATTCCAATTCCCGCCGAATCCAGTCATTCCAATCCAAAAATCCTCAGAAAAATTGTCAACGCCCCTTCTATGTATCAAATCTCACCCTAAATCAAGACCTCAATATTCCTTACATAAACGAAGTTGCTAAAACCAAATACAAAAAGTTCCATCTATCTCTCTCTGCTCACCCTATCCTTTATTACGCCAGCTAAGCTCCTCTACCCTTCCAGATAATCCTCCCAGACGATTGAAACGCCGCTGGCCTCAGTAAGAGAAAGTTGTGTGAGTACATTTTTCTCAATCAGATTAAACCTTCCTTACGTTAAAGTCTTGATGATAGTATAACTTTTTTTTTTTTTAAATTCAATTTAGTTAAAAATATTATTTCAATTTTAAACCAAATTATTTGTCAATTAATTATAATTATGGTCATTATGGTTGTGCGTATATTTTCGTCACAAACTCAAAGACAGACAGACAAACAAACAAACAAACAAAATCATCGTATTTTATTAAATTTAGATAAAAGGCAATGCAAAATGGTTTATTGCAGGCAGAAACATTTTAGACTTGGTTTGCGCGTGTGTGTGTGTGTGTGTGTGTGTGTGTGTGTGTGTACAAAATATGTACTCGAGTTCTTAGAAATATTGTATGTGATGTGAGTATTTGTATGTGTATGTATATAATGTGAATGAGGGAATGTGTGTGCTATGTTGTGATGGCAACCAGCCCAATATTCCACTCTGCTCTGTCTATTCTCTACGTGAAGATCCAGTTTATTTCTCCTAAATAGTTTTCTTGGGATCCGTACTACTACTACTTGCACCACCGCTTGCTAAACATTGTCAGCGCTGCCAGTCTAATCACGATCCGCTTGGTCATACCTTTCACATTCATTAACATCCCCTCTTCCTTTCTACTGTATTTATTTATTATCACATTGTCTCTCCTACTCTACATCCTATTTTTTTTTTTAGCGTCTTTTAATGCACCACAGATTGCATACACATATAGTCATATATTAATATATCCTCCGTTTATTTCGTTAAAACTTGTTCTTCCGTTAATGTTTACAATTAACTTCCTTAATTTTTTGCTTTTTACCAGAAATACATGGTTTTTTTCCCGTAAGGTGAGAAAAACATTCTGTTATGGCCCACTTTCTCTTGCGGCTGTTAAAACAAATATATAAAATGACAAGAGTTGTCCCGCTTACAAATATCTACCCAGGCAGATACAGATTATATTACATGGTTGTTCAGAAAAGAGAGCCAGTAATATTGAATTAATACCGTATTATACCATTTGCAATTTAATGCCAAAAATTACGCAGAACTATTAAAATTCAATTTTTTTCGGAAAAATGTGTATATATAAGGAATAATGAAAATTCTTTTCTATAATTATGTCTTCGAGATCATCATTTGTAGAGGGCAAACATACATATACTTATATTCGATTTTTACTTTCTCTATCTAGTAGAGGAGCGTGGTGTAATGTGTCAAATGTCGATTAGTCGCACGAGTTATCGCCGGAAATATCCGTTTGAGCCCCCTGAGTCCAAACAATTTGGGTTTTTTGCGAATGGTCTGGCGTGTGTTGTGTGGTGTGTGTGTGGTGTGTGTGTATGTGGTATGTACCTATTGAACAGCATAGCGCAAAAATGAAAAACCGTAGAAAGTTGAAACTTGATATTCCGTTTAGGCATCGGCATCACCATGGGATCTGACAGTACCTTATCTGCCAAAATTCCTCAACCGGAAGTACCACCTTACTAGTTGGTTTTTTTACGGTTTTGCAATTTTCTCAAAAATGGCTCCGACGATATTCTTTAAACTTGGTGTATCAACTACATATACAAAACGCTACAACTTTTATTTGAAACATTTCTCCGGGAACATTCATTTAAGGGCACTTCCGGGGGAGGGTGGGGT
>JAAEAF010008356.1:0-16508 GCA_011037195.1 Triatoma infestans | reverse complement strand
GGGCTAAGCTAGAATTTTTGAGTTTTTGAGGGGGGGGGGGGCAATTTCTCGAAAACGGCTAGAAGATTTTCTTTAAACTTTGTACGTCAACTGCACAGATTAGGACCAACTACAATATATGGAGTACATCTAGACAAACGACTAACATTGACTGGTGTTGCAATCCAACAATCCAACCTAACCGACTTCAAGCCACTGCAATCTAAGATCCTGTGAACAATGCTCTCCTTCTACGTCTCCAACCACACAATCCTATCCTAATTAAATATTCCCAATCATTTCAGAGCTAGCCCCTATCTCGTTACACAAAATTCCATTCCAAATTAAACTGCCACCATAATCCTCTGATCCAGAATATGTCCACCAGAAAACACTGCCCAAAAATCCTCGTCGGAGGTTGTAGAAGCGGCGGTAGGCTATGCGAATACCTTAATTGTATGAACTCGTCCTTCTGGGTAGTTGCTGTGTAAGTTTGCCTTAATGGCGAATTAACGGCTTTCAGGATTGGATAGTCGACGTTCATTTCACTTAAGGACACATGCACATATTAAAACATCGTAAGAATTACCGTTTTATCACTTCTGCTGATTATATATTGTATGGCAAGTATGAAATTCAGGCATTCTATAGAATGCCTAGGCATTTCATATAATACCTAACAACTTTAGGCAAGTAAGAAATATCCTTTTTATTTCATACTTGGGCTAGGCATTCTATAGAATGTCTACGTCGTCTTAGGCAAAGTATGGAAAGGCTATATATAATTATAGCCTAGTTATTGCTGCTAAATTTTACTGAAGGAACGCTTTTCACAAGTAGCTGGTAACGTTCATCTATTAAAAATTCACTATTCCTTGCTGTAGTATTTCTTCTTTTCCGCAGTTCCTCTTCAAAACGGCATCTAAACACATTTTTATCCATCGTTAGAACTATAAATCATACGGGACAACCTGAACACATAACCTCACGAACTAGCTGTACAGGGAAGGTTACTTTGCTGCTTCGCCTAAGGCAAATTAGAGAAATGGGGTAAATTCTACAGATTGCCGAACGTTTTTAGATATTATATGAAATGCCTATATTTCATACTTTGCCGGTAACATATATAGTTGCAAAAGAAATAAATAAGTTAATAAAACTATATATAAAATCTTGCGCAGTGGCAATATCGTAACCAATGAAGGTCTCCTGAGGTGCGTTATTGCTAGTTGAAAATCATCTAAGAAGCTTAAAGGTTGATTATGAAGATATTTTGGAGGAACTTAATAAATAAATTAAAAAAAAAACAAACAAATATACGAATCTATTACTACTGTTTTTTTGGCATCTTCCATTGTAGTCGTTCCTTTGTCTTTTTATTGTGGAATAAAGTTAAGGCACTAGCTAACAAATGAATTGCAATAAAGTAAAAAAAAAAACGAATAAAAGATTTATCGATTGCTAAGATCGATGAATTTTAAGTACAATTAGAAATGCAGTACATTGAAACTATTGTTCCTGCTTCTCTTAGTCGTATCTAGTAAATATGACTCTCTCTCTATCTATTGATCTTCTACCATTGTAGTAGGTACAAAGTTCTTCTCAAACTCTCCTCATTTTCTCTTTCAGTTTCTCTCTCATAATAATGTAACTTTATGATGTCACGTTTCAAAGTAGCTTTTCAATCATTTCCTTCCTGAATATAATTGTGTTTCATTAGATTGTGCTTCACATACTCGTTCTCCTTAGAAATGTGTATTTTTCACAAAATACGATATTAGCATCTGGTATAAAAAGAAAATAAATGAAAATTTCTTTTGTAAAGTTCTTCTGATATAATCGTTTGCACATATTAATTTAAATTGTTCAATGTTATTGGCGCTGTTTTCTGGACTACAGTGTAAATACATTCAGATCACAGTGTGCAATTGGGCGTAGCAAATATGTATCCCTATATTTATGTGATGGCAAGTACATAAAAGCTTAAAGCAAGTTTGTCACTTCGTGTGAGTCTTTTACAGTAGATTTTTTCCCTTGCAATTCGATACGCAATGCCCATATAGACTTCACAGTATTATTTATTCCAGATATTAAAAATTTAGAAAAATAAAAGAATTATTGAGAATCGTCAGTTTTAATTTAACAGGAACACAAAAATAAATACCTCATATTTCACAATCCTCTAACATTCATTTTTTGTTTTGTATTTTTTTTTTTTATATTTCTCTCTCTATCTTTTTCTAAAAGCCAATTACAGTGAAGGTAACATTCAATCGATATCCAGACGTGTGTGTTGTGTAAGTTGATAGAGAAAATGGTTTGACGCCATTTTCCTGTCCTATTACCAAAGGGATACAGGATGACATGTTATCTTTCAATCTCCGCTTTTTTCCCCTTTTTCAATCCCTTCGTATTTTACATTCGTTCGCTTATTTACACACCATTACTAAAAATATTTGTCGCGGACATGCACTTTAAATATTTTTGGAGTAAAGCAACTTTATAGCTATTTAATACGTTACCATGTCAGAACAGTTTATGATTTTACATCTATGTAATTTTATATGTACTTTATTATTATAGAATATTATTATTATGCGTTAGAATTCCAGATTAGAAGAAAATCGATTAACACATGTGTTTCCAGTGGAAACTGAATTTCGAAAATCTAGCACGATAGCAATTCTTCCTCTCTAACTAAGAGTAAAAAAAAAGTAAAAAAAAAAAAACAATTAATTAAACACCATTGATTTTTTTCCCCATTCCAGCTTGTGAGCCCACACCATTAACAAAGTGTTTGTGTGAAGAATAATTTGTGTGGCGGTGTGTGTGTTTGTGTCTGTGAGACAGTGTTCAACAGTGACTGAGTGAGAAAATACTTACACGTAGTGGTCTCCAAAACAAAGTTTTAGTCCTACTCTGCATGAGGGGTGTATTTTAAACAAGTTTAAATTGGGTAAACCTGACTAATCTAACTCACTTACCTGCCTTGTAATACTTGTAAAGCGTGTAATATATAATTCAATAATTATTGCACAAAATTTAAAGCATTCCTTTTAGGCTGTATGGATATAATTTAATTTAGTAAAACAGAGGTAGAAAGTAAGGAGATATATATATATTATATATACAAGAAACGCAGAAGTTTATCAAGTTTTCCTTTTGACGGGAAAAGCATTATTTCCATACAATAGGTGATTTATAATTCTATTCTCTTATAATTATTCGAATACTTGGTTCTCTTCAACCTAGAAATCTTTAGATGAATTTGAATAATACCATTCTTGTCTAATCACCTATGCAAATCATTATTACGTACATACTTCTTACCAAGTAGAAGTATGTGTAAGTATTTGAGATTACACAAAAACTAATAATGGAAAATTTTTGCCCATAAAAGCATTAAATTTATTCCTGTTCACTTGAAATTATGTTGTGTTTTTTTTTTCTGGGATAGGTAGACAAAAAAAATGATGAATAGTAAACATAAACTGGCTGAACACTGAGAATATATTGTTTGAGTAAACAGAGTTCTGCCTTGGACTTGCCACTATTCATATAGAAAAAGTGTAGTAGCGTGAAATATCAGATTGAGCTGTCAGATGTTTTCTTGATGGTTGTGTGTACGGGATTGAATCAGAGACATATCTTGATGTTTGATTGTGTTGAGCGTTTAAATATGGCTGTGAATTATCCCCCCTCCCAATTTCTCCTTCCTGTTTTCCCAGGGTGTAAGACAGGCGGATCTCGATCTCACCTACGATTAGAATTTGAATCACTTGTGGTAGGGAGATATGTGGAGATTGGTGTAGCTATGGGCGGTGCCTCATGATATTGCTGTAGGCAAGGCACGCCACCGGCAATCCAGGTAATCATACTTATAATTGACAATCAATTGATTGTTAATTTCAATTATCAACAGTCTAAATAGTAAATTTCCATGTTGTTGAATATAAAGATTTCTGGTCCTGGAAGTTTGTTTATTATTATTATTATGTTACCATTACCTAGTGAAAAGTGAGGTCCCCTGTATGGATGCGAAAAGTAGGAATTGACCATAATAAAAACGGAAATATAATGCGGGCTGTCGAGATGAATTTCTGACTTGAGAGCTGTGGATGTCTCTGGCGCGCTCATATTAGGATTAAGGAAATTCGAAAGAGGGCGGACGTTAGAGTTAGCAGATGTTCTCCAGTAAGTGAGATGGCTGAAGAAGTAAACTTGGTATACCGTTTAGGTATTACCACCGCATCAGACACAAAGATTTCGGGCAAAATCCATGAACCAGAAGTACAATTTTACTAAATAGTTTTTTTTTTTTTTTTTTTTTTTTAGTTTTTTGTGATTTTCTCGAAAACAGCTTCAACGATTTGCTTTAAACTAAATATGTGAACTATACATATAAAGGGCTAATAACGTTTGTTTGAAAAATTTCTCTGGGTAAAGTGATTCAAGGGGGTTTTGGGAGGGGGTTATGTTTCCTCTAATGTGCTAATTCAACTTATTTTTTAAAATGTTATTCATTGGTTGAAGGAAATTAAATTTTATTATTTAAATTGCATAAGAGAAAGTTATGTGAGTGTTTCGCACCAGATTTTTATATATAAACTTAATGATTTTATTATATATATGTATTACAAATTACCATGTTAAACAATTGTATTGTTGGGGTGGTAACAAAGTGTAATTAAAAAAAAAATCTGGTGTGAAACAATCACACAACTTTCTCTTACTCCAGTTCTCAAAATTATAATTGACAAATGTTATAGTTTGTGTACCAAATTTAATGAAATTTGTCGAATACTGAAAAAAACTATTCAGTAAAAGCGCACTTCCGGTTTACTGATTTCTTTCAAACTCGGAATTTTGGCCATTTATTTATTTATAATTAATTTCATTTGGATGATAGAGTTGTATAATCAAGTATGATACCAGTTTAGAGAAAGCTGTAACCCTACCCCTCTCCTAAAAGTGCCCTTAAATGAATTTTCCCAGAGAAATGTTTTATATAAAAGTTGTAGATCTTTGAATGTTTAGTTTATATGTCAGTTTAAAAAAAAATCGTCTTGGCCATTTTTGAGAAAATCGCGAAAAAGTGAAAAAAATCATTTAGTAAAGTGTTAAAACAAAAGCACTTCCGGTTTTCCGATTTTTCTCAAACTTGGAATTTCAACAACATATTGTTATCATTGGAATTAACATTATTCAAATGACCGAATTGTGTAATAACCTGAAATAGCACTTTAGAGGGTAACCTAACCCCACCCCTCCCCCAGAAGGGCCCTTAAATCAATTTTCCCAGAGAAATGTTTCAAATAAAAGTTGTAGCTCCTTGTATATGTAGTTGATGTACAAGTTTAAGAAAAAAATCGTTGGACCATTTTGAGAAAATCGCAAAAAAGTAAAAAAAACAACAAGTAAAGTGGTACTTCCGGTTGAGGAATTTTCACAGATGACCCACTGTCAGATGTCATGGTGATACCTAAACGGAATATCAACTTTCAACTTTCTACGGTTTTTCGTTTTTGAGCTACGCTGTTCACATACACACAGACACACACACACACACACACACACACACACAACCATTTGCTAAAAACACTTTTTTAGACTCAGGGGACCTCAAAAATGATATTTCCGGTGAAAACTCGATATCGAAAATTTGACACGATTACAATACTTCCTCTTACTAGGAGGCAAGAGAAAGTAATAAAATAAATAAATAAAAATATCAAACTAAAAAATATTTGTTTGATATTTTGGTTAGCTATAAGTGGTTAGCGTACTGGACTGCCACGCGGAGGATCCGGGTTCGAGTCCACCTTAGATTTTTTCTTCCTTGGAGCCTCTACAGCTCACTGTCCGGTTGTCTGTAGCGAGAGAACACTGTCCGAAAGCCGGCGATGTAAAAAATTTAACCAATTAGTTTTTACTACTGATAAATAATAATTACATCAATTCAATTTTAATAGAATTATAATAGAATAATAATAGTAATAATAGAATTATTTGCGGTAATATACATGTTATATTAATGAAAAGCACCAAACAATTTTGCAATATTAATGCCCGAATAAACTCAATAATAATGCAGATCTTACACATTGAATTCATGATGATATTATCTCCCTACTTAGTATGCAGTTAATTTGATGAAATTTTAACTTATCGACACATTATAATCTTATTTTCAAACTATCGATTTAGGTAAACTGTTTAAATCTTATTTAAAAAAAAAAACAACAAAAAAATACGAAACACTCTCAGGAATTTCTCTTTCACGGCAATTTTCATAGTTATTACTAATCTTTCGGGCTATCACGGAAAACATTTAGGTCTTTGGATTGATACCGCGTTCAGTAGCTGAGACACTCGGGGTGTTGTTTCAGCCTGAGAAGCGACACAATCCAAAAGAAGTCTATTGTAATATGGGCAAAACGTAGGTTTACAACAAACGACTGATGCATTCTCAAACCCGAAGACCTAAGTATTTTACATAATTATTATTGTCACAGATTGACTACAATTTTATATGTATGGCTGGAAAACCCTAAACGATACTTTGGGAAGTATGACCCCCTCCAGCTCCCCTTGAAACCCTCTATAATCTGCTTATTCTAGTTTTTGTCAAATCAAATTATAGGCTATGTATGTGTAGTTTCTATAACAAGTTTTAGAAACTTGTCAGTATCTTGATCGTGAAAATCTGGAAAAGTAAAAAAAAAACTATTCATTAAATTTATACTTCCAGTTAACCGAATTTATTCAAACATATGGTTATGGCACTTTAGAGAAAAGCCTATCCCACTTTTCCCCTAAACCTCTCCTACAATGTCTTTTCCGGGAAAACTCTTTCTAACAAAAGTTGTAGCTCTTTATACGCGTAGATGATATACCAAGTTTAAAACAAAATCTTTGAAACTAACAACATACCAAATTCTAAAAAAAAAAACACCAAAGAACGAATAGTTCCGGTGAAAACTCTATGTGGAAAATTTCCTCTTGATGGTTGTAGCGGCAGTTTAAATTTAATCCAATTCTCCTGAACCCCTTAAAGTAATTTTTTCCCGGAAAACTCTTTTAAATAAAAGTTAAAGCTTTTTTTCTTCCTAGGAGCCTCTACAGCTCAATGTCCGGTGATGGACAGAGATGTCTGGAGCGAGAGAACACTGTCCAGAGGCTGGCAGTGCACTGAGAAGGCTCCAAGCACCAGTGACCATAGATGTTGACGCGCTTAAATAAAAAACAAAAACACAAAAAAAAAAAAAAAAAAAAAAATACAAGTTATAGAATTGTTAATATGTGGTTGGGTCCGCTATGCTGGATAACATAACATCTACCTATGATTTTATCCGTCATAGAACGCGCTTCATTGTATTGGTTCTGACCGGTTTTGAATTCTTATCCATCGTATGTTTATATGATTATTGGTTGATTCAAGAACAATTGTATCTGTGCAGTAGAGTATTCCAAATTCAGAGAAAATTATTATATAACCGTTTTCGAAAAAATTCCAAAAATACCTCAAAAAGTTCGTCTGTAAATTCGTACTTCCGGTTACCCGATTTTTCTTTTTTAATTTGGGGATTCTTATGTATATTATTGCACTGGGATTCAATGTTTCTGATGTATATTAATATTATGTTGGTGGTAAAACCATATGTTATACTGAAGTATTACATTAGAGAAAACCAATAATACATGGTTCAATTAAAAGTGATAACTATACGAGAAAAGGTTGTAGCTAGTGTAGTGGGAGTTTTAGGGGTTTATCGTAATTAATAACTAAAGTTATGACTACTGCACTATAACTAATATATATATATTATATTCTTAGAATCATAAGGGTATATAATATACCCTTATAATTCTAAGAACTTGACTTAATTAAGAGATTAAGAGACGGGGAGAGAAAACTAAATGAGAGATATACTGAGAGATAGGCAAGTGTGTGGTGTGTAGGCTGAATGTTTGTTGTTGGCTGGTAGCACGGAAAGTGTCTTCGCTGTTGAAGATGGTGATAGAATGGGGCGTCCACTGTCCTTTTTCCCTTCAATATAGACACCTGTGGTAGGGCAAACAGGACGATACTTTCATCCCCAACCCTTGGTCGGCTTCGTTTGAAGATACGTTCCATGCGGATAGCAGGGAACTAATCTGACGTGTGATGTCATCAAACTAGTTTCCAAAGATTTTCTTCAATTGAACTTTTTCTTTTCAATTGAAAATTGAACAATGAAAAGATTTGTTTGGAAAGTTTAAAGAAAATTGTTGAAACTGTTTTCGAGAAAATCGCCAAAGAAATTAAAAAAAAAAAACAACAAAAACGATTCAATTAAGTTTCGCTTCCGGTTGATGGATTTTGCCCCGAATCTTTCGTGTCAGATGCAGTGACCTTTTTTGTTCACACATAGGCACCAGTTTCTAAAAAAAAAACACTTATTTCGTACCCAGAGGACCTCAAAATTAATTAGTATTTCCGGTGAAAGTGAATTTCTAAAATTTGACCCAAACGCAATACTTCCTATTACTAGGAGGAGTAGGAGAAAGCAAAAATCTTATATTATTTTTATTAAACTGAATTTATATAATCATAACAAGGTGAATAAGATAATTTCAACAAAATTCACGTACACTAATTTCACATTATGGCAATTTTATCTAAGCCACTTAAATTTCACATACTGTGAACTACGTGCATGTATGGCCAGATAACAACTTGACATTTTGTGTCCTAAATTAATATACGGTTACATAACGTACATTTTTTATAGTCAAAAAAATTATTTAACAACTTTAATTTAGTTTCGTTTAACTATTTTACTCAACTAATTTCCTCGGAAAGCTGGACCTAATCTTTTGACTTTACACTCAATATATTATTAAATTTGCAATAGTTACATTACTATATATTATGTTCCAATATTATAATTTTTATATGTATTATAATTCAATTTCATATTGCACATCATATTTAGTCTCTAAAATTTAGATGTTAAAGCAAATTAACCTCGCTCTATATTTCTGTTATTTTTACTTTTTACTTTCTCTTACTGTTAATGAGAAGGAAATATTGTAATCGTGTCATATTTTCAAAATCGAGTTTTGCTGCTTTGATGTCCCCTGAATCGAAAAAATTGGTTTCTAGCAATTATTCTGTGAGTCTGTCTGTCTATCTTCCTCTCCCTCTTGTAAGTGTGTGCGTGGGTGCATGTGGGAGAGCATATTTCAAAAACGAAAAATCGCAGAATGTTTAAACTTGATATTTCGTTAAAGTGATACTATGAGAGCTGAGAATAAGATTTTCGTAAAAATCATACATCCGGATGTGCCACCTTATTGAATGTTTTTTTTTTTTTTTTTTTTTTTAAATTTTTGTTGTGATTTTCTCAAAAAACGGCTCCAACGATTTTCATTAAATTATTAACTACACATATATAATAAGCTACAACTTATTAGAAACATTTCTCCGGAAAAATTCATTTAAGAGCACTTCTCTCTAAAGAGCTATTTCAGCTTATTACACAATTCTATCAACTAAATAATATTAATTAGAATTAAATATGTTGTTGAAATTACGAGTTTAAAGAAAATTGGATTGCCGGAAGTGCGTTTTTACTGAAAAGTATTTCCTCTAAAAAGGCTGCAATGATTTTCTTTAAATTAGGAATGTGAACTTGTGTTAACTTTAAATACATATAAAGAGCTACAACTTTTATTTGAAACATTTCTCCTGATAAAGTCGAAGAAAGTTCATTTAAAGAAATTTAAATGGAGTAGGGGTGGTTATACTTTCCTCAAAAAGAGTCTTTCAATTTTTGTATGGAAAACATTTTGGATGGGGAGAATTGATTTTTATTTAATTCTGGATGAACGGGGTTGGGAGGGGGAGTTATGCCATACAAATGACATTTTACTAAAATATTATATTTGTAACTCGATGTTTGAAGTAAATTTGTTAAACTGATTGTTGAATCATACAGCTAGAGACCGTGAAAAACTTGATGTTAATGATGAAGATTACTTTCAGATTACAGCATGCCCAATTACTTGACCACCGTGCATTATTAGCTAAAAATAGATAATAATAAAAGAAAAAAAAAAACCACTAGTTTAACGCGATAAAATATTAAAAGAGTTTTATGGTTTAAAAGAGGGTAGTTTAGGTGCATACAACGTATATATAATAAAACGCGAAGTGTTTGGATGGGAGGGAAATATACGTATAAAAATAGCAACGTTATTACTGGCTGAAGAGGTAACCAATGAAATGCCGGTGACGCTGAAGGTATACGGCAAGAACATCTCTCCTAAACCTTTTAGTGAAGTCACATCATAAATTGTGAGACAAGAAAATATATGTATATAGAGAATATGAAAAATGGATCTAACAAAAAAAAAAAAACGTGGTAAAAACGTGTAAAAGATAATAATCTAGAAACCCGTTGCACAGCTGATCTTGAATTATTAGATTTCATTTTCATTGTTATGTACTTTGAAAATTGATGTGTTTTATTTTTGATATAATTACTAGCTATAACCCGGCCCCGCTTCGCTGTGGCTCAGTGTGATTTTTAGGCTTAACCATGCGTAATTTTGATAATTTGTCTCGATGCTTTGGAATACCCAGTCTACTAATTCTTCTTTTGAATGTACAATGTTGCAGAAACTAGATGGGAAGGTGATTTTTCCCGTTTCCAGAAATGTAGGAGCAGTGCCGTTACCGAGTTCGAGTAATTGTCTTGAAAATATGGCAGCTGTTGGATCGTTTTGAAGTTGAACTCTCATATTCGTTGTTAAATGAATTTTATTTTACTGTGCTCCAAAGAGTTGAATATTTCAAGCAGGCATGCAATTCATCAGCTAGTGTTGAGCGAGGTATCACTGGATGCGTTTGCCTGAAGTCACCGGCTAGTAACACCAATGCTCCACCAAATGGAACCTGTTTATTTCGCAAGTCTTTCAATGTATGGTCTAATGCTTCCAATGACTTCTTAGCCATACAATGACTCATCCCATACAATGATTTTGCACGCCTGAAGAACCTTTCCCATTCCTGATGTTTTAGAAATGTTACATGTTGGATTTTCCGAGAAGTGCATGTTTAAGTCATGACAGTTTAAGAGCTGAATGCGCTGTTCTACCTCCTTCCATCAACGTAGCAGCAATACCTAAAGAAGCAAGTGCTAACGCAATATGGCCGTTTGAACGGATTTTAGCTCGGAATTTCCTGGTTCCGTGGGAACTTCAGAGTAAAATGTATATATAAACCCTCTTATATAGAAATGCAACTTTGTGTAAAAATTTCAAGTCAATCCATCTACTACTTTTCAAGTTTTGCGGACACAAACATACGGATGCTGAATTTTTATATATATAGATTTAGTTAAAATATATATATATATATAATATATATATATTATAGATAGTATATATACGATATATTTAGTTTTAATTAAAAATTATCTATTATTTAATTAAAATGGCAGTTTGTTTATATTTACCTATTTTAAGTTGTAAAAGTTATAATTAGAATTCTTTATCACTTTGTCTGTTTATTTGGTAACTAGTAATATCACTAGGCTACACAGCCAATCAAGTTTAGAAGTGTATGTCTAAAATGTATATATATATATATATATTAGGCCAATGAAAAATTTAGAATTATCATGTTGACCACGCCCACATTTCTACATCTTTGCTTCTACACTATGATTGGCTAATTATTTATAGGTAATTATTTCTATGAAAAATCTAGTTTAGAATTTTGATTTTCTCTTATTAGGTATTTTATGGTTTGAACTTTATAATTATCAAATTGTGTAATACAAATTTTTTATAAAAAAATGCAAATAATCAAGTTATTTCTAACATATTATATACTGTTTTATACAGTTAATGTGAGCTATAATGAATATTTTTTTATTGCATTAGTGAATAATAAGGGAAAAGAGAATTAGGCGGAAATGCAAGATTTAAGTCCGAAATCATGCATTTTCAAAAATAATTTAAATAAAATCTTCATTTTAAAAATAAGATTTAATGTAAGTCCACCATTTTGTATTTGGCCGTTTATACCAGTGGGACAAAATAAAATTGATGTTAAACATTGAAACAAAATTTCACAAAGGAGTTCATAATTTTCAGTTAAAAAATATTCATTTTTACTGCATCTTTCGCCGATTTAGGGGAAGTGCTGTAATTGTGTCAAATTTTCGATATCGAATTTTCGCTGGAAATCGCATATTTTGCAGTCCCTTTAGTTCAAAAAGAAGTTTGTAGAAAGTGGTCTGTATGTGTGTGTGTTTGTGTATGGTGAACAGCATACCTCGAAATCGAAAAAATCGCGGAAAGTCCAAACTTGATGTTCCGTTTTAGGTTCCTCATGGACTCCGAGTTATCTGACAAAACTCCTCTACCGGAATTACCACGTTACTGATTTTTTTTTTCTTTCACTTTTTTGCGATTATTAAAACCTGGCTCTAACGATTTTCTTTAAATTCTTTTTTCGAGAAAATTTCGAAAATTTAAAAAAATCCATTCTTTAAAAAAGTCTTTCGGTTACACTACATACGTGGTTAAATTATTTGCAGTTTCACGCAGCGGTATCTTTTTTTATTTGGAAGAATTTTATTATTAATAAAGAATTGTGGTGAACGGCGAGCTCTCGCTAGTTTCACCATTGGCATAATGCTGATGTTCGAATTGAGATACGAGCCAGTAGATCAAGTATTCATCACCACCGGCAATATTGGTGGGTGGTCCTAGTAACTCAAGATCCACTGTAGATTTGCATCTCATCTCACCCAAGCTTTTGGAAAGTGATACAAACACAATGGAGCCATGAGAGCTAGCTCCCAAGGCACCACCACCACCAGGCTGTATACGTCTAGTGTTTATTTGGCAACTCAAATACTCAATATACAACTTCCTACATCAGCATTATACCAGGAGTAGCACGCGGAATCTCGCCGATCCCGTCGTTCAACTGAAAAAATCACATTTGCGAAGTCTTTCTAAAACTATATCAATGGGAAGGAGTAAATATTATTTGATAAAAGTAATCAATTGTTATTAATAAATAATAAATAGGTAAATAATATTTTAAAAAAATTATTTTGTTTTCTCTTTCTGGAAAGGCATTTTCTTTCGGAAAAAATCCGGAAAACCCCGATATTTGGAATTCTAGCAATGCATTTATTAATTTATCTTATTATTATTATTCCCAAAAGGGGAGGGAAGTAAACCCTACGCTATCCAAAGCCCCCTCAAGGCCCAAATGGCTAATGGGCCGCTATTCAAAGGCCCATATAGCTGCCCCTAAAGAATACCTACCACTGGGACTAGAATGAAAATCCAGGCCCAGGTTTTAACCATCTAAGTTTCACAACAGACCGAACAAACCGGACCAAAACCTTAAAAGGACACAGCTTAAGATCCTCTACCGACATCCTATTCCGGCCGAAGGTCCTAAACCTAATCTCCTCACAACCCAACAATTCGTCATCAAATGCATGGGTGTTTCCTCCTCAGTTTCACAAACTCTACAAAAAGGGTCAGGCACAAGTCCCATTATATAGAGATGTCTCCTTAAACCACAATGCGCAGTGAAGAATCCAACCAGATACCTGAGGGAGGTCCGTGAAAGACATCGGACCCCACTACTCAAAGCTCCGTCCGGGCCCCCAATGAGCATTTTAGACTGCCGACAACCCACTGCACTCATCCATAAGGATGAGTGCTGTGAGGTCATCCACGTCTGAAAGCCCGACAAACATGTGTCAGAAGACACACCAACAGCAGGCTCTGGACCAATGAAAGGGAGAGAGGCACCTAATTTGGCAAACCTATCCACCTCCTCATGCCCAAAAATTCCCATATGACCTGGAACCCAGACCAGAAGCACATCCTTTAATAAAGAAAGATCTTCCAGTCTTCTAGAACATTCCAACACCAATCTGGAAGTGAAGACACATGAATTAAGCGCCTTCAACGCAGCCTGGCTATCCGAGCAGATACAAACACCTTTTAAATTAGTGTACGCACCCTCTCATCCAAGAATCGCACAAACCTCAGCCTGGAAAACGGTGGCCCACTCACCAAGAGGCGCTACCAAATGATCTCCCGTCTCAAAATAGACGGCAGCCCCAGACCTACCATCCATCCTGGAACCGTCCGTGTAGCATCGGAGATAGTTCTCCGGAATCACACCAGACGGACCCGGGTTAACCAATCTTCCCTAGAAGGCAACCTAACCCTGTAGGAATGACCAAAGACAAAAGTCTTCAAATTCCTATCAGAAGGGAAAACTGTAATGGGAATCCTTAAAAGCATCTCACGATAAATGGTAGAATGACCATATCGCTTACCCTGCCAAAAACCTGCCTGTTTAATTCTATAACAGGCTTTCATTGCCTGGTTTTTCACCTCCACAAAAAGAGATGGAATCCCTAACAAAGTCTCCATAGATGCGGTCGGTGTCGTCCGAAACGCTCCAGTCACCGCCAGACAAGCCAAGCGTTGGACTTCTTCCAACAGCTGCCTAGCAGATCGTGTTTCAATGCGACGCCACCACACCAAAGCCGCATATACCAATCTAGGTTTAATGACCATACAATAAATCCAGAACATCCTCTTGGGAGTGATTCCCCAGTTCTTACCTACAACTCTTCGACATTGCCAAAAGGAGATTATCGCCTTTTGATGTTGTGTCTTAACATGTTCCGACCAGTTCAATTTACTGTCGAGAACTACTCCAAGGAACTTCACTGATTTGCTAACCTGTATGGAATACCTAACAACCAAGGAGGTGTAAAACCTACTATCTTCCTTCTATGAGTAAATAGAATTGCCTGGGTCTTAATAGGATTAATAGAAAGACCCTTATCCTGTGTCCAACAATACACCATGTTAAGGGCGCTTTGCATTAGGTCCGAAATGGTGGACAAACAGCGCCCTAACAATAAAATAACACCATCATCGGCATATGCTTGCACATAAAATCCCGATGAATTCATCCTAACCAAAAGGTCATCCATGACGACGCACCACAACTTAGGTGAGAGACAACCCCCTTGAGGGCAACCTCTCCCCACATGTACTATCATGGTGCGCCCGCCAAGGGAAACCTGTATAACCCTACTCCTAAGATAGACACCTATCCAATTGATTAAGACGGGATGTATACCTTTTCGTACCAAGGCATCTTCCAGAGCATCAAACGATACTCTGTCAAATGCCCCCTCAACATCAAAGAAACACCCTATGACATATTCTTTTATTTCCAAAGCAGATTCTATCCTTCCGACGAGACAATGTAATGCAGTCTCTGTCGACTTACCCACAATATAAGCATGTTGGTTAGGATGGAGTGGATGATCCCTTAATGGGCCATCAGTAATATACCTATCCACCAACCTTTCCAGAGTTTTCAAGAGAAAAGTCATAAGACTAATAGGTCTAAATGCCTTGGGGTCAGAGTAGTCGCTTCTTCCCGGCTTGGGAATAAAGACTACCCTTACTCCATAATGTTGGTACATTACCAAACATCAAACATCCTTTAAAAATTCTTAACAATACCTTCGTCAGCATGTCCCCACCATTTTGCAACAGACAAGGATAAATCCCGTCCGGTCCAGGTGCCTTGAAAGGTGAGAAACTTTGTACTGCCCAACTGACTCTATCATGTGTGAGTCACCTCATCTAAGGTGGATACATCATCAGGGTCCCATCTCCTTTCACCCACCAAGGACGAAGCAGTATTTAAACCAATATTATCCGGGAAGTGAGTATCAAGCAAAAGCTGCAGTGTCTCCCCTTCCCCCCCTGTAAAGGAACTATCAGGGTATCGTAGGGTACCTAACTGACTGTCCCTATCCTTACTAAGAACCCGTACCAATCTAGATGATTCCTGGAACGAATTTATATCCTCACAAAAGGATCTCCAGGAATTCCTCTTGGCTCTCCTCAGAGCATATTTATATGCTCTTTTAATACTGTTATAACTATCCCATGATTCCGAAGAATCAGCAAGGACAGCCTTCCTGTATGAGCCCCTTACCTGTCTCCTTAGTTTTTCCAACGAAGAAGACCACCAGGGATTCTTACTATCCTTAACCACCTTGGGAGGACCAGACTCCTCGAATGAGGATCTAATGTGTTCATGAAGAATACCAGCCTCCCTTTCCAATTCCTCTATGCCATCAGGGGCTTCTGATTGGATAGTCAGTTTATCTTCAATAATTCTAGAATATAAACCCCAATCCGCCCTCCTGGGATTCCTATAACTAGCCAGGGTAATTGGATCAATCCCTAGACTAAACCTAATCATCCTGTGATCGGAGATGGAAGCCTCAGGACTCACTCTCCAATCCTTAATCAGATCACTAAAATTCCTAGAAGCAAGGGAAATATCAATAACCTGTCTTCTAATCAACAAAAGTGGGTTCAGTACCCCTATTCAGGACCTCTAATCGCGTGCCCATCAGGAAATCCATGAGAGCGCGACCCCTACCATTGGTGTCGCTGCT
>JAAEAF010008355.1:0-15622 GCA_011037195.1 Triatoma infestans | reverse complement strand
AAATATTAAAGTGCTTAGCTAAATATTATAAAATATTAGCCCTAGTCTTGTATGTCATCTCACGGCTCAAAAACAATAAGAAAGTCCTTAAAATGTGTTTAGCTAAATATTGTATCTAACTATAAATAAAAAAAACAAAGTCTTTGTTCATAGTATTGGATGATAATATATTTAATGTTTCTAGCTAAATATTATAAAAACTTAGCCCTAGTCCTGGTATGTCATTTCACGGCTCAAAAACAATATGAAAGTCCTTAAAATGTGTTTAGCTAAATATTGTATCTAACTATAAATAAAAAAAACAAAGTCTTTATTCATAGTATTAGATGATAATATATTTAATGTTTCTAGCTAAATATTATAAAAACTTAGCCCTCGACTTGAAAAAAAAAACAGTCTTTATTCATAGTATAGGATGATAATATATTTAATGTTTGTAGCTAAATATTATAAAAACTTAGTCCCAGTCCTGGTATGTCATTTCACGGCTCAAAAACAATATGAAAGTCCTTAAAATGTTCCTAACAATACATAAAAAAAGTCTTTGTTCATAGTATTGGATGATAATATATTTAATGTTTCTAGTTAATATTATAAAAACTTAGCCCACGACTTGGATGTCATCTCACGGCTAAAAAACAATATTAAACTGCTTAAAATGTGTTTAGCTATATATTATAAAAACATAGCCCCAGTCTTGGATGCATCTCACGGCTCAAGAAAAATATTACAGTCCGTAGAATTTTCTAACAATACATAATAAAAACAAAGTCTTTGTTTATTGTACTGGATGATAATATATTTGGCCCTAGTCCTGGGATGTCATCTCACGCCTTAACAAAAATATTAAAGTCCTTAGAATGTCCTTAGAACAATACATAAAAAAAATCAAAGTCTTTGTTCATAGTATAGTCTAACAATACCTAAAAAACACAAAGCATTTGTTCATCGTATTGTATGATAATATCAGAAATTATTAAAGTCCTTAGCTAAATATTATAACCACTTAGCCCTCGAGGTGGATGTCATCTCACGGCTCAAAAACAATATTACAGTCCTTAACATGTTTCAAGCTAAGTATTACAAAAACTTAGCCAGTCTTGTATGCCATCTTACGGCTCAAAAACAATGTTAAAGTACTTAGAATGTGTTTAGCTAAAAAATTATAAGTTTAAACATAATTTAAACATGAACAAAATATCAAAAAATATTAAAGTCTTTAGCTAAATATTATAAAATATTAGCCCGCGACTTGGATGGCATTTCACGGCTCAAAAACAATATTAAAGTCCTTAGAATGTTTCAAGCTAAATTTTACACAACTTAACCGCATGTCCTGTATGCCATCTTACGGCTCAAAAACAATGTTAAAGTCCTTAGAATGTGTTTAGCTAAATATTATAAGTGTAAACATGAATAGAATCCATAAAAATGCACAAAGTATTGAATATCAACAAATATTAAAGTCCTTAGCTAAATATTATAGAATAGTAGCCATCGACTTGGATGACATCTCCCGGCTCAAAAACATTATTAAAGTCCTTAAAATGTTTCAAGCTAAATATTACACAAGTTAGCCGCATGTTCTGTATGTCATCTCACGGCTCAAAAATGATAATAAAGTTCTTAGAATGTGTTTAGCTAAATATTATAAGTGTAAACATGAATAGAATCCATAAAAATGCACAAAGTATTGAATATCAAAAAATATTAAAGTCCTTAGGTAAATATTATAAAATGTTTGCTCACGACTTGGAAGCCATCTCGTGGCTCAAAAACAATATTACAGTCCTTAGAATGTTATTAACAATGCATAAAAAAAAAACAAAGTCTTTATTCATAGTATTGAATGATAATTTATTTAATGTTTGCAGCTAAATATTATAAAATATTAGCCCTCGACTTGGATGACATATCGCGGCTCAAAAACAATATTACAGTCCTTAGAATGTGTTTATCTAAAATATTATATAAGTGTAAACATAATTTAAACATGAACAAAATATCAAAAAATATTAAAGTCTTTAGCTAAATTTTATAAAATATTAGCCCTAGTCTTGTATCACATCTCGCGGCTCAAATATGATAATAAAGTCCTTAGAATGTGTTTAGCTAAATATTATAAGTGTAAACATGAATAGAATCCATAAAAATGCACAAAGTATTGAATATTAAAAACTATTAAAGTCCTTAGCTAAATATTATAAAATATTAGCCCTAGTCTTGTATGCCATCTCACGGCTCAAAAACAATGTTAAAGTGCTTAGAATGTGTTTATCTAAAATATTATAAGTGTAAACATGAACAAAAAATATTAAAGTGTTTAGCTAAACATAATAAAATAGTAGCCCTCTACTTGGATGACAGTTCGCGGCTCAAAAACAATGTTAAAGTGCTTAGAATGTATTTTAGCTAAAATATTATAATTGTAAACATGAACAAAATATCAAAAAATAATAAAGTGTTTAGCTAAATATTATAAAATAGTAGCCCTCGACTAGGATGACATGGCACGGCTCAAAAGCATTATTAAAATCCTTAAAATGTGTTTATCTAAAATATTATAAGTGTAAACATGAACAAAAAATAATAAAGTGTTTAGCTAAATATTATAAAATAGTAGCCCTCTACTTGGATGACAGTTCACGGCTCAAAAACAATGTTAATGTGCTTAGAATGTGTTTATCTAAAATATTATAAGTGTAAACATGAACAAAAAATTTTAAAGTGTTTAGCTAAATATTATAAAATAGTAGCCCTCTACTTGGATGACAGTTCACGGCTCAAAAACAGTAAAGTGCTTAGAAGGTGTTTATCTAACAATTGATTATAAGTGAAACATGACCAAAAAATTTAAAGTGTTAGCTAAATATTATAAATAGTAGCCCTCTACTTTGTGTGCCTATCGCAGGCTCAAAACATTATTAAAGTCCCTTAAAAGTATTTTAGCTAAAATTTATAAGTGTAAACATAACAAAAATATTAATGTTTTAGGCTAATATTATAAAACATAGCCGCAGTTCGTGCATTCACTCAGCCCGGCTCAAAAATATTTTTTTTTTACCTTAGCAGCTCTTTTCAAGGCTAATTTTTCAAAACGAGCCGTCATGTCTCGCCTGCCATCTCCCGGCTCAAAAATATTTTTTTTCCCTGGTTAAAAATCAGATGGGGGTCTCATCGTAATTTTGTAGCCGCGCGCCAGAGCCCTGCCTTCGGGCGTAAATTCATAAGTGCCTGGGGCTCAAAAATTTTGCCGCCAGAACCGGTAATAAACATCTACTAAGCTAAATATTATAAAACATAGCCGCAGGTCATGCATGCCCTTCTCGCGGCTAACAAATATTTTTTTTACCTTAGACTGTTTTCAAGCTGTCTAAGGTGGCCGCTGTCCAAGTGTAAGGTGGCCGCTGTCTCTCCCTTGCTACTTGCCTTGTTCTATAGAAAGACAGATACTCTATCTATGCCTATACACACACACACGCACATACGCACACTCCACATACACAGGCGAGTCTCACACGCACAGTCACAACCGGGATAGGACAATTAAAACTACTTGAATATGATTGAAGCTTATTATTGGGACTAAAACTAGTTGACTATAACTACAATATAATTATATCTCAAAATATACTACTAACGCTATACACTATTACCATATACAGACGTATATTACATACATACGCATGTAGCAACAGGCCGCAGACCAGAGAGCCCCGCAGGTAGGCGAGAGGGAAGCTTGGCTTTCTTTAGGACAAATCACACTCAGTACGAACTAGCTCTGCACACCAGCACTTGCCAACTCTGACTGCCTCACTCTCACCTGACCTTTGGCTCTTGGTAACTAAAATTCACATTGGGATTATAAAATAAAATATACTACATAAACATAAACAAACACAACACCACCTCCACTGCTGACTCTTACATCACTCCCCCTTTTAAAAAAGTGGAGTTTCTCTTGAGGCTCCACTTTCAATCCCAGGAGAGGATTGACTCCGTATTTAGCTTGACTCCGCGGCTTCCATTGATCCCATCTTCTATGTAAGATACTGCTTCCCGGTACAGTATCCACTGCTGGTAAAACGTTGGTGGCAATGTATTTCATTGGTGAAATTACTCCATCTCGCTCTCTATCATGTTCGGAGTATCATTCTGAGGACAATTCCTGTCCTACTATGTTGTTCTGCATGGTCTTCCTCGCTGGCGCATTGACGTGTTCTTTGCCCATGTTTGTCTCGCGATGTAAGGCAACCTTCAGCTTAAACATTTCTTCTGCTCCCGTTACTCCACTCTTCAATGGCTAGCGACAAGCAAACATGGGCTGGGTTGATGAGTTGGCCTCATATTATCTCCCTTTTGTGGTAATCAGCTGGTGAAATGTTTCATTAGACGATCCATTTGCATTCTTCCTCTCACCACCTCCAGGGCGACCCCCCCCCATCACTCGCATACGCACATCATATAAGTTCATCTGAGCCAGGGTTATTACTAAGAATTTTGGATTTTCCATAAGCTTCAATTCAAATAGTTTGGGGTGGATAATGGAGGACCTTGGAATATGGGATAGTTACTCGTCATTCATCCTCGAGGTGTTCTCGATGACGTCTCGGCCTTAGGTTGATTCTGGCTTCCCTAGGAATGGTTTCGTATTCTTGCTCGCTCCCCCTACCTCGCAACAAATAAGGAGATCTTGGGTGTTCGGTTAGATCCCACTCCTCGGATGCTGGGTGCCACGATGATCCTCCTTCTTCTAAGGAGGATTCGGGACTTTAGAGAAGGTTATCTCCCGTTTCTTCCACCCCTTCACTAGGTATGACTGGCGATAGAGGCCCTCGGGGAGGAATTTCACTCAAGTGTTGCATCATCCCTTGCCTATTATCTGGAGTACTGCCTGAGGTGGTCATTTCCTCTGAAGGTCTTGAGAGATGAACCTCGTCATTGACTTGTCCATTCACGTGGTCCTCTCTAGTTTCATAGGCAGGTTTGAGACGGTTGACATGCACCACATACCGACCCCCTGTACTAAGCGATAATTCATAATCGCAGGGAGAAATTTGTGCGATTACCTCATGTGGACCGGTCCACGGTTTATGAAATTTTTTGGACTGACCTGGTGGTACAGCCGGCTCAAGTAAATACACTCTTTCGCCCACGCGAAAGACGCGATCCCTTTTCCCGAATCATAAGCATGGGTCCATGACTCTCGGGCCTTAGCCTCGATTTCTTTGGCATGGGCATACGCTGAGGTCAGCCTCCCCTTTAATTGCATCAAGTACTCTTCCACCGATGCCGCTGGTTCCTGCCAGGTATAAGGGAATTCGAAAGGCATTTCAAAGTCTCGTCCATATAATAAATAATGGGGAGTGAACCCCCTTGAAGAATGCACTGTGGAGCGGTACGCTGTCACTACAAATGGTACCCATTGATCCCAATTCCGGCCATCTTTCCGAACAAAATGAGAGAGAGAGTCAATGAGTGTCCGATGCATCCGCTCCACCATTCCATTGCTCTGGGGGTGGTAGGCGGTAGTCTGTAGTTTCTTTATGCGTAGCAGTTGGCAGACCCCCTTAAACAGATTTGAAAGGAAGTTTGTACCTCGGTCGGTCAGAACCTGACGAGGGACCCCATGTCTTAAAACGATATTTTTGACAAATGCCCTAGCAGTCTCCTCAGCCGTTTGCGTTCTCATGGGGATAACCTCCGCATATCGTGTGAAATGGTCGACCATAGTAAGCAGGTAGCGGTTTCCCAGACTGCTTAACGGGCATTCCACTACATCCAAGGAGACTAATTCGAAAGGGTAAGTAGCTCCATCTACCCGTCCTAGTGGCACTGTCAATCCACTCGGGGACTTACGTTCATTACACGAGTGGCAGCTCTTAACGTAAAGCTCAACGTCTCTTGTCATCTCAGGCCAAAAAAAATTCTCTCTGATACGAGTTAAGGTTCTCTCTATACCAGGATGGCCGGACCAAGGGGCGTCATGATGGGCTTTTATGATATGACTTCGCTTCTTGGCTGGTACCATTATCCGCCACTTGTTTTTATCGGCTTTCCCATCTGTCCAGTATAAGAGCCCGGAATCGTGAATATAGGTTTTCTCCGGACAAGACTTCCTGGTTTGGTTACACCAGCTATCTTTGGATTGCTCCCGCCAGAACCGGTCGCTTTCCCCCTTAACCACCGCAATTCGTGTACTGACTCGGGTTTGGAAGCAGAAGCGACACTTTGACTTAGAGCGTCAGCGTTTAGGTGTTTAATCCCTGGCCTGTGTACTACGTCATACACAAATTCCGATAATCTTAAGGACCAACGAGTCAATTTCGCGGAGGGGCTTCAGACTCAGCATCCATTTTAGGGAAGCATGGTCAGTGACCAGTGTGAATTTCCGTCCTAAGAGGTAGCATCGGAATTGTGTTGTGGCCCAGACTACCGCTAGCAATTCTCTTTCCGTGGCGGAATACTTTTGCTCAGCAGGAGGTAACTGTCGGCTAGCATAAGCCACTGGCCTTTCTTGTCCTTCACATATTTGGGACAGTATTGCTCCTAACGCTACCCCAGAAGCATCGGTGGCTAGTATAAAATTGTCTCGAAAATCTGGATATACTAGCACTGATGACGAGCACAGGGCTTTCTTCAGGGATTCGAACGCAGTCTGTTCCTTTTTGCCCCAGATGAACATTACATCTTTCTTAAGTAACGAGGTCAATGGCTGCGCTAGATCAGAAAACCCCTTTATGAAGCGGCGGTAATACCCCGCAAGACCCAAGAAACTCTTTACTTCCTTCGCCGAGATCGGGGTAGGATAAGTGCTTATGGCAGCCAATTTGTTAGGTTCTGGTTTTACGCCCTCAGAGGATACAATATGCCCTAAGTACTGTACCTCTCGCTGTGCGAATGCACACTTTTCCAGATTGGCTTTCAACCCCGCTTGCTCTAAACGATGTAATACATTTCTTAATCGTCGACAGTGTTCTTCGAGAGTGGGGCTGTAGATAATTACATCATCTAGGTAAACTAGACACTCCTCGCCTTTGATTTCCGCCAATAATTGGTCCATTAAACGTTGAAAAGTAGCCGGTGCGTTAACTAGACCAAAAGCCATTCGTCTATACTCAAAATGGCCTCCCATATTCGAGAAAGCGGTTTTCTCGCAATCTTCTGGCTGGATGGAAATTTGATGATAGCCACTCGCCAAATCAATTGTTGAAAAGTATCGGCTTCTACCTAAGTTCTCCAACGTTTCCGTTATTAACGGTAGCGGATAGGGGTCTATTTTCGTGATTTTATTAAGCCCTCTAAAATCAGTACAGAAGCGGTATTTGCAAGTCCCGTCCCTACTTTTCTTTGGTACTAATACGATAGGGGCAGACCAAGGGCTGCTCGATGCTGCAATTACCCCCTTGTCTAGCATTTCTCGGAGATGCTCTTCTACAATGGGCCTTTGGTTATAGGGTACCCGGTACGGGCGCTTTACAGCGGGTCCTTCCTCTGTTGTCTTAATTCGGTGATACACCGGTAATTTGCATCCTTCTGGCCCTGGTTCCAGAAAGACTAGCAGGTACGTTCGGAGCACTTGTATCAGTTTGTCGCGCTCTCCCTCGGGAAAGTGACTCAACTTCCTATTACATTCGGCTTCCAATTTTTCCAGAGGGACCAATTCCTGGCTTACGGAGCCTATGACGTTTAATTTAGATGCTTCGCTTCCTAAGTTTATCGTCTCGGCTGTTGCTACCAACTGTCCTTTCTCTACATTCAGATCTGACCCCGTTAGGTTTATCACTTTTACCCAAACCCGGCGGCCTTCGGCCCGATTTAGACTTCTTGCTATCCTCAGACCCGCTTCGATTGGAATCAGGGGTTCTAAAAGAAGGTCCCCTTCTAGATCATGGGCTATTTTACCTTCCACTAAACATTCGCTGTGACTTGGTATCTTCTGACAGCGTGCTGCCTTTACACCTAGTTCGCATCCACTGTCCTCTCGAGAACTATTAGAGTTCCTCCTCTCTATTGCCTGGTTGTCCGTCCCATGGGACGAACCTTCCTTCTTACCGTCATTCACAATTACTGCTACTGACGGGCTCGTTTGTTTAATTGTAACCTGACCTCGGCCAGCATCTACAACTAATCCTAATTTCACCATTAAGTCCCAGCCCACGAGACCGTCCCCGCGAGTGGCTACCGCAGCGATCGCAAAGGTGTGGTTTACCTTGCTCCCTTGTACAAGGACTTCCAGCTCTTGTTCGCCCCTAATTGGTACCGTACTGCCAGTCACTCCTGTGGCTTTAATTCGGGAGTGTCTGACTGTCATTCCAGGAATCGCTTGTTTTAAAATGGAAATTTCAGACCCGCTGTCAACGAGTAGTTCCAGCCAGTGCTTTCCTGCGAGTACTGAAAGTGTCACGCCTTTATACACTTCTGATGCCACACTTGGCACCAGGAAAGGGGCCCTGGATTCTAACGGGCATTCGACGTTGGGCCGTCCGTCGAGCCCTCCGCTTTTGGGTGTGAGGCTTCCCCCATATGACACATTCGGATTTTTGTTAAGGTAGCTCGTCGAGTGCACTCCCGTGCATAGTGTCCTATTTGGCCACAAACAAAACAGACCGTTCCCCTTTTAGCGGAACCCGTCTCTCTGCGTTGATTACTTCCCCCAAGGCCCTTCCTTCGTCTTTGATCACATGACTTGGCAAAATGCCCCGGTCTCCCACAAAGAAAACACATGTCTCCTGATCGCTGAGGCTCATCTGCTTTATTCCATCTTACACCAGAACTACCTTGTACTGCCCAGATTTCCCGAGGTGCGTTTGACTTTACCCTCACTTGCTCAATTCGCGAAGCCCGAGCCACCGCTTCCTGAAACGTATTCGGAGGATCGTACTGTAGCTGTGGACTCGGTTCCCCTTTGAGCCCTTTTATGTATGCGGCCATAAGGATTCTTTCGAGATGAGCTCTAGTCCAACCCGCTTCAGTCACCGATGACGCAACAGGCAAAGTTTTTTCGCCAACTTGCCGACACCGATCAGCAAACTGACGCGCATCTTCGCCTGATAGCTGTTCAAGGGAGTTAAGTTCCAATAGCCTTTGCTCAGGAGTGGCCTCTCCCTCAAAACGAGTTTTAATCACATTGACAAAGTCAGCAAATGTCGCAGAGGGTAGTAATAGTTCCGGTCGACAAGCCACACAGTCTGCCGCAGCCCCTTTTAGTTTGAGGCGACATATCATCATTTTATCTGCCTCTGACCACCCGCCTCTTTCGGCCACTAATGAAAAATTCTGCAAAAATTGGTCAAAAGACCTATCTGATATGTCCCCACCCCATGGCATTATTAGCGATTGTAAGGAAAGATCCCGTTTGATTCCCGCTTCATTGGCAGGCAAACTTGCTGCTTCCCTTTGGAGACTCATTCTGCGGACTTCCTCCTTCAACCGGTCCACCTCCTCCTTTAGAGCTTTTACGTCTCCCATAATTCAGAAATGTTAATTATAACAAGTACGAAATATTATTAGTTCCACTGCAACCGGCTCGTTGCGAGCTTTCCAACGATACCCCACAAGCTAGGAATGATTTAGTTAGTACCTCGGAACACTAAATTAATCTTAGATGGGCCCCAGTCCGTCAACATGCACCAAAAAAAAAAAAATTATTTTTATTTTTAAATAAAAGTATATGATTCCCTTGTAACAGAAAACGTTTAAAAAGCTGAGTGCTCAATCGTTTCGGCGCTACAGGGCGAGCGCTGTTCGAGTGGGAGCGTTATAGTGTGCTGTACTACGGCTAGGTAGTAGTGCACCCCACACCTGACACCAGTGTAAGGCTGGCCGCTGTCTCTCCCTTGCTACTTGCCTTGTTCTATAGAAAGACAGATACTCTATCTATGCCTATACACACACACGCACATACGCACACTCCACATACACAGGCGAGTCTCACACGCACAGTCACAACCGGGATAGGACAATTAAAACTACTTGAATATGATTGAAGCTTATTATTGGGACTAAAACTAGTTGACTATAACTACAATATAATTATATCTCAAAATATACTACTAACGCTATACACTATTACCATATACAGACGTATATTACATACATACGCATGAGCAACAGGCCGCAGACCAGAGAGCCCCGCAGGTAGGCGAGAGGGAAGCTTGGCTTTCTTTAGGACAAATCACACTCAGTACGAACTATACTAGCTCTGCACACCAGCACTTGCCAACTCTGACTGCCTCACTCTCACCTGACCTTTGGCTCTTGGTAACTAAAATTCACATTGGGATTATAAAATAAAATATACTACATAAACATAAACAAACACAACACCACCTCCACTGCTGACTCTACACTAGATTTTTCAAAACGTAGCCGCAGGCTCGCATGCCATCTCCCGGCTCAAAAATATTTTTTTACCTTCGATGTTTTCAAGCTAGATTTTTCAAACGTAGCCGCATGTCTCGCATGCCATCTCCCGGCTCAAAAATATTTTTTTTCCCTGGTTAAGAATCAGATGGGGGTCTCATCGTAATTTTGTAGCCGCGCGCCAGACCCCTGCCTTCGGGCGTAGATTCGTAAGTGCCTGGGGCTCAAAAATTTTGCCGCCAGAACGCCCCAATTATAACTACTACAGCTCATACAGAGCGGTATCCGTTGATCTTCCCGCTCGGTATGCATGCTGTCGCGGGTGCAAAGGCACCCTCTCCAGAATCTCTGTTCTTATATAGCTATCCAAGGCCTTCTCCATTGCCTTAAGGAAAAAGGACGTAAGGCAAATAGGCCTGAAGGATTTGGGCAGGGTGGAGTCCTTATTCCCTGCTTTCGGGATGAACACCACCCTTGCCCTTCTCCATGGTCTCGGTATGTACCCGAGTGCCAAACTATTTCTAGTTACTCGAACCAGGTTTGGTAAGATCTCCGTTATGCCCTTCTGCATAAGGGCGGGAAAAACCCCATCCACCCCTGGTGATTTGTATGGCGAGCACGAGCCAATTGCCCATTCCAACCTCGAAGGTGTACAGATGGCTTTGGCCATTTCCCAATCCACCCTGCCGGGCCTGCCCGGTTTCATTACTTTCAATACATCCTCCCACGGTAAACTCCCCGGGAAGTGAGTATCTAGCAGGAGATGACCCCTCTGCTTTCCATCTTGCGTATAACTGCCATCAGGTTTCCTGAGTGACATATGAGCTCCCATGCCATGCTTGGCCATTGCTTTATGCAATCTGGCCGCCACCGGCAGGCAGTCAATCTCACCACAAAATTTCCTGAAGCTATTCCTCTTGGCTTTCCTTATTTCTTTGTTGTAGGTTGTCACCTCCACGGTGTAGCTTTGCCAGTCTCCCGTGCGTCTTGCCCTATTGTAGAGCCTTCGCACTCGAGACCTCAGCCTTGCCAACTCCTTGCTCCACCAAGGAGCATCCCTACGACAATGCAACTTGCTAATGGGGCAGCTATCCTCAAAGGCGCCGATAATTGCCCCATTAACCTCATCCAGATAGTGCTCCAGCTCCAGCCGGCACTGTGGAGCCTTCACAGCGCCTATACGGCCAAGAGCACACCCTAAATTGGTTTTAAATTCATCCCAATTTGTTCGTCTGGGGTTCCTCCAAGCAGTCTCCCCATCGCTGAGCCCCTCTAGATCAAACATGATAATCCTGTGGTCTGAAAGGGAGGGCTCGTTCGAGACCTTCCAATCCCGAACGAATTGCCTGATACTGTGACTACCTATCGTAAGATCAAGAACTTCCCTCCTAACTCTAGTCACAAAGGTGGGCGATGCCCTTACATTAAAAATGTCTAGATTATATTGAAGGATAAATTCTAGGAGGTACTCACCTCTCCTGTTGTTGTTTCTGCTGCCCCATACTCTGTTGTGGGCGTTAGCATCACATCCGATGAGGAGTGGCAGCTTCCGCTCTTGACAATACGCCACCAGCTCCTGCACCTCCGCTGGCGGTACATCAGCCCTGTCCCCAGCAAAGTAACTGGATGCTACTACAACGGCGCGGTGATTGCCTCCATACCTCCTTGGCAGGTGGGCCAAGATAGGCACTAGTCCCGCGTCGTGAATTCTGAAAGACAAGTATAATTAATATTGTTTCTGATCAGGATGCAGGCCCTAGGTTTATCACTTTTTGCATCCCAAATTACCTTGCCATTCTTACCTGACAGCCCGCAGATCTGTCCCCCGACTGTCCAGGGTTCTTGAATCAGCATCAGTCCTAGTAGCCGCTTAGTGAACAACCTTGCTATGTTGGCTGATGCCCCCTTAGCGTGGTGTAAGTTCACCTGGGCTACCCCAGTGCTCAGTCCCAAGGCGTGACTGTTCATGGAGGGGTGAGGGAAGAATCCCCCTCCTCTTCCAGGAGCATCTGCTCTTCCTCCTCCTCCTCCTCCTTCGAGAGGCTCACCCTGAGAGATGAGAGATCCACATCTCCCAGGCTCTCCCTTCGTTGGGCCTCCTCCGGGGAACAATCCTCCCGCGGTATCGCTTCTTCTAGGTTGGAGGGCGATGGAGCTTGATGCTCTTTCATGCCCGCCTCATCCTCGGACTTCCTGAGTCCTCTGACAGGGAGTTTACCAAAAAGGTACCTAATCTGGTACTCCTCCCTCTTCAGTACCTTGTACGATTGGCCGTCAATGCCGGCAGTCAGCACGAGGCCCGAGTTCTCTTCTTTGCAGCCAAGGACTTTCCACGCCTTCGTGTTCAGTCCTTCGTTCTGGGCACTGACGATAGCTAGTATCTTTTCAATGCCCTTGCCTGCACTACGCGGGAAGAACGTCGTGACAGTGTGCATCCTCGGGATATCTTCTCCCGAGCACGCTACTAGCTCCTCCACCGTCCAGGTGCTCAAAGTCGATGCCTTTTGATGCACCCAGTCCGCAGTCTGTTGATTTGTGCAGTCCAGCCATAGCATGCATGGACGGAAATGAATTCCCTCGAACTGGAGCTTATGCTCCCACCCGAGGGATATTTCCTATACTAACGCTTCTTCTAGTGCTGACAGCTCCTCAGCACTGAGCACCCTCTCCGGAAAGCCCCTCGGCATCACGCCCACCCTCACCCGCGCTGCACCAGCATAGTTGGGGCCAGCCTGGCGAGGGATAGGGCGCCCAGCCGAGGAGGGCCCGGCAAGTGCGACCGGATCGGAGGAAGTCACCCTCCTTCTCTTAACATCTTTCTTCTCGGGTGGTGTAGTATACCTCTCCCGCTTACCTTGCGCATGTTGAGGTGGGCTATTGCCCCTCTCATGTGCCCTATGCTTCTCTGACTCCGCCCTCGCCTCCTGAGGGTTCATGTCCTCAGAGAGCGCGCGGAGGTACCATCTGACGCCTGCCCCACTAAGACCTCTTCTCAGGAGGTCATCCATCGCTCCCGGTTGTCCCGGAGGCGGCAGCGGCAGCGTCCTCTTCTTCCCCTTGAGGAGCTCTCTCCTTCCCCGTGCCTCCGCCATCTTACCTGCACCAGGAGGAAGAGCTGGAGCCTTCTTGCTCCCTTCCTCATCCTTCTTACCCATCTGAGACTGGTCCGCCTGACGAGCACAGCTCGCCCTGGCGGTACCAGGTCCAGCGGTTCCTTCATTACCCCTGGGAGCTTGCTCCTGAGGGGTCTGATGCTCAGCATGCACAACAGCGGTTACTGCCCGCTTCTCCATTTGTGCATGTACAGCTTGATGAGCAATGCTCATCCCACTTGTGCTAGGTACCACCCGCACATCCATTTCACTAGGAGCGAGCTCCTTTGTGCCCTGGACTGCTCTTGGTGGTACGGCGGCGCCTGCCCGCCCAGTCTTCCGTCTCTTCTTCTTCTTTCCTTCCTTTTTTTGTGCTTGCATATCTGGTCCCACGAGGAGCTGGGGAATTCTTGAGTCGACTGTGCCAGAGCCCCGCATGACACAGCAAGACCATTTATTACTCCCTGATTTGGCCCAGTTTCAGAGAGGCACCGTTATAATACAGCCTGTATTACCCCCCCGGCTGCAAACCTCCATGGGCACGGTACGCATAACACCCTGTTTTGGGGGAGGTGTATCTCCAAGGTTCCCCCAGAGACACCGCCTGGGATGACCGACGGGTACACCTATTCCTTCGGGGATTTTTATCGACGTCCAGGTCTAGATCCGCCGAGTTCTGTAACAAACAAGGTCACCTCTTGAAGGGTGCAGTAGTACTAAATGCTGCGCTCGGACGGTCCTGATGAATAGGAGGTGAAGCCTGCTATTCACCCTGGGGTATCCCCACCAATCTGGAGGAAACCCCTTGACCCCCACTCGAGGCCTTACAAACAATTTTAGACAAACTGGCCACTGATGCGTTCCTGAAATCACTTCCTCAACCGCTTCGTAATGAGGGACGAACAAAGCTACCTCAAAAATTAGACGAAGCACTTTCTTATGCCAATGCCCTAAAAGAAGTACAGGCTTGGGAAACAAACCCTACAGTTTTCGCAGTCACCTCGAAAACTTCTAATCCTCGCACACCCCCCATCTCCATGTCGTTTCTGCGGACAAATGCAATTCCACGCAGAATGCCCGCATCGAAATAAAAGTCAGAAACCAACATTAAAACCAACTACCACTCGTAGAGTTTTTAATGTACTAAAAAATAGGCCTGCCACCACGTGGACTGCACAAATAAATCCCGATAAAAACCTCGCACTAACTTTGGCAAAATGCCTAAGAATTGTAATATGCCTAGAAATTTTAATCACAGAGTATATAGTAATAATCGCTATAATAATAATAATCAATATTATAGTAATAATAATAATGCTCGAGTTAATAACTCAAATAATTCACTTATCCTGGTAGACCCCAATATAATCAGAACAATAATAATCATAACGAAACTGGCAATAACCTCCAAAATATTATAGTAATAATAATAATGCTCGAGTTAATAACTCAAATAATTCACTTATCCTGGTAGACCCCAATATAATCAGAACAATAATAATCATAACGAAACTGGCAATAACCTCCAAAATAGGCCCACTTGCCAATATTGTTCAAAATTTGGACATACGGCTCGTAATTGCTTCCAAATACAGCCCAAAACGGGTTAGCCCTCAGTCGCTTACTCGAACACCTGATATTATGACCTTGGCTAGCATACCTGCTTCCACCAGTTCTGACTAACCAACCTAATTATGGCATCACATGACTCAGAGGACTTCAAAACCTCTATTTTTGTTGAATACTCGATATCGAAAATTTGAGACGATTGCAGTACTTCTTGTTATTAGGAGGAGTAAGAGAAAGTAATATATAAAATGACAAATTTTCTCGAAACTAAAATTTAATGTATTTGTCCTAACATAAATATAGAGCTGGTGGGGATAAGTACCAACCCACTAATCTTGGCAACTAGAGAAGTGATGATTATATTATGGCCCACTAGAGCGCTCTAAAAACACTGAACCAACTACATATAAAATTTGAAATTAATGCCACAAATTTCGCTCAACTATACAAAATATTTTTTTTTTTTTGAAAAATATTACTAATAAAAGTAATACGTTTTTGTCTATGAAGTTAGCATCCCAAGTTTAAAGGAAATCATCTCATTGGTTTTCATGATAATTCCAAAAAACTCTAAACTTCCGGTTAACCTTCAAATT
>JAAEAF010008354.1:0-48151 GCA_011037195.1 Triatoma infestans | reverse complement strand
ACCTTGGCCTCCTGTGAACTTAGCCCACCATGATTAAGATTTTCCGCTAGACATCTTCTCCCAATCAGTCAAACTGAATGACCTACAAATTTCTCAAAGCCTTGTCCAGCTATCAATAACACACCTGGAGTCGACCACTTCACCTTGTACCATCCAACCTGGCGTTCATAATATTTCTTTTTTTAGTAATGTTCACAATTTCCTCCGATTATACATTACAAAGCGGCAGAGATTCTTCTGCAGCTCTTAATTACAGTCCTATGTGTTATTGTTTTTACAAGAATTGTTAGACTTTCTTATTCGATCATATTGTGTGTGCGTGTGTTAGAGAGAGAATAAGAGAGAGGATAAACAATATAGAAGATACAGAAGATCTGAAATGATTAACATACTTCCTAAGCATAAGAGTATATAAAAGGTAAATTCTACAGTGAATTCCTTAACTTCAAATATATTTTCTGACTTAAGAAATATGTAGAATCTCAAAATATTTAGACTTTACATTAAAAACAAAGGGAAATATCGTTATAAATATTGTTAAACTTGAAGCAATTTTGAATCAAAACTGCTTGGATTCCACAAACTTGGGCCATTATCTGTTAACAGCCAGTGTTTATTTATTTATTATTTGATTAAAAAATTAATTTTCTGATAACTTTTGATTTTTATTATCAGTAAATTGATATGATTTTTCCAAAAATTCAAAGACCCTTGTGATTTACAATTTTATTTTACTTTGTGCTGGCCTGTCCCTTAACTTTTGGGGCCACAAAATGATGTTGCACCCGGTGGAGAGGGGGCCTCCAAAAAAGTAATGCGCCTAGTAATATGAAGTATGAATATTAAAAAATACCCACTGAATTTGAATCATGCTAAACAAATTCAATTAAAAAAAAAAGAGGGTGTATGCAGAGTTTTGTGATTCTATAATTAAAAGTATGTTTCTATTAAATCCAGTTAGAACAACCACAATTACTGTAAAACAACGTGCATTTGTTTGTGTGGATTCATACTCAGTGGAAACCTAATGGGTTCGAAAAGCCCAATAAAAAATAGTTCATAAAACCATGCTGACTTCCTAATCTAAACCAAAATTTATCAATAAATTTTACTTACACAATTATATGTCCAATATATTTTATCCCAAACTAAAAATAATATTTTTTTTCATTTAAAAATATTAATTGAATATTCTCCTATATTTAAATAAACTTAAATAACTTAAATAAATCACTAGGCTGAAATTATTTTTTTGTCCTACAAAAGTTGTAAAGCTATAACTCAAAAACATCTTAAAATAGACCCCATATTTTGTCAAATAAAATTATGGCAAATACACTTGCTTTATTCTGTTTTTATCTTTCATAAATTGTAATTTGTAAATATCCTTAACGTTATGTTTAAATAAAAGATCAAAAATCAAAACTACATCAAAAGTAATTATAACTTCTAAAATATCATATTGGATTGAACGATATACTATAAGAAAGGAATGGGCAATAATTTGCCAAGCTCAAGAAACTTCGAATTTTAATTTAATAGTTCTTATATTAAAATAAAAAAAAGGAATATAAGGAATTAAACTTTTATACAAAAGGAGAATGAGATTCTATTCTTCTAAGTACCATTAATGATATATAGAAGAAATTAAAATTAAAAAAGCAAGTTTATAAGATTCTATAAGATTTTTTAAGAAGTAATAAACTTATTTCCCACTATTAAAAAAACAACTTAAAAATTTGAGAAAACAATTATGTCGATAAATCTGCATAAAATATTATAAAATTATTAATGGCTAAAAACGTATTAAAAACCGAAAATTTTATACATGTATTTTTTTTTTCTTAAGGGGATTTCATTTAGATCTTAAAAGTCTTAAAAAAAAAGAAGAAATATTAAAAATAACGTTGGGGTAAGATATTGACATAATGCAATTCAGTATATAAATTGAATATTTCATAGTTTTATAATTAAAATTAAGCTACAAAAGTAAAATATACCTTAGAATTGACATATAGAACAGCATATTCCGGAAGGTTTGAAGGGCCACAAAAATCATATGTTCAATCTGGCAGGGTCAAAAAAAAAAAAAAAATATATGTCATCGATTTATCGATTAAACAAAAGAATTTTGTATGAAAATCGAAAATATTTTTTAAATAACTTTCTGCTGTTACAATTAATCGTTTATTATCGTTAGAATTAAAACGAGGAAAAAAAAATCGAGATTTAAAACATGGATTGTTTTATAAAGATATTGGAATGTTTAGGGTCACTAATAAAAGTCATTATAGATATTTCTGTCATTATTATAGATACTTCTAAGTCAAGGTAGAAACAACCTCAGTTAAAATTATTTTTTGAACGAACAAAAAGAATTTTTGAAAAATTTTAAGTGGAAGTAAAGCCAATTCAGAGTATAAGGGGCCAATTCATTGCGATCGAAATTATTAAGTTTTGAAAAATTGTTCAGAGTTAAAGCATGGGCACCTCACCACAGAGCGCATACTATTCACTTTCGAGCATTCATTTGATTTGTCGAATACCTAAAAACTATTGGCTGATATGAATTTTTTGCATACTATCGACATGATTTAAGCAGCATTAAATTATCATTCCGGGCGTTCACCTTCATTTCCTTCCACTTATATTGCTTTCTGCAAACATTTCAATTTGTGATAATACCAATGCTTTGATTTGGAGGCGAAAAAATTCGCGTCCTCTAATCGTACTGCTTAATAATTTTCAAGTGTCGTTCTTTGAGAAAATGAGCCATAGACCGAAAAAAAAATATAATCAGATAATACAACATCGGAGCTATAGGCAGGGTGGGGCAAAATAATGGAGTGTATAAAAAGAAAATTACTGTTTTTAAAAAAAAAATCCATTTTTTATTACCTTTCAAGACTTTTTTGTATTAATGTTCAACCCGGCCCATTGTGATTGATTGTTGTAAGCCATGAACTGCCAGCTGAATGGATCCTTCGCTGTTATCATCATTCCTTGGATTTAGAATCAGAAAACTCCTGCACTTCAGTTTCAACATCAGTAAAGTTATTACATTTTCTCGCGCAAAGAAAGGGTGGCATGGACAGAAACAATGGGTAGTCGGATGGAACTAAATCTGGAGTATAAGGTGGGTCTAAAAGTAGTCCAATGCCATCAAATTCTTCAATTTTGTCTTTAGTCTGACGGGAGATGTGCGGCAGAGCATTATCTTGCTGGTACAAAACTTGTTTGCGATTTACCAAGATAACGCTGGCCCTTTTTTCAGTACATTCTGTCTGGTTGTTGGCAATTAAAGAAAGTCCATCGAAAAGAATTCCTGATGAATTACTCCTTTACAGTTCCAGAAAATGCATAACTCGATTTTTTTTCAAATTGCCTTCTTGCACCAACCAGAAATGCAGTTTGGCCGCAATCCAGCCATTGATCCCCCTTCTCTCAGGATTTCACCAGTAACTTGTTTCTCATCACATGTTCACTATTCTTTTGTAGAAAAGCATGTCAGAGGAATTTTTTAAGAGAAGTTAGCAAGTATCTCCTTGGGGCTGTTGAGGGGCAAGTTCATGCGGTACTGTCCTACATCACCTTTTTTTTACCTTTCCCATAGAATGGGGATGGCGGCTAACGGTGTCTTTAGACACAGGGAGTTTTGCAGCAAGTACACGAGTAATTGTTATTGGATTTGACTCGACTGCTTCCCGTATAGGCTCATCACCGTCACATAATAGCCCTACCCTATCTTTCTTCATATCACCACTATTAAATTTTTGAAACCAACGCCGAGCATTACGATGATCAAAGTACATCTTCCCCTTCAACTTCACGCGTAGCTTCATCAGCTGTACACGGTTTTTCTAGTAGTAACGTAAAACTACTAATATATTATAAGACACAGTCTGACGATGGATGAGAATCTAAAACCGGTTAGAAATAATAAAAAGACGCTCGCTACGCTAGATGATATCCCAGATTTTAATCAACTTTGTGGAGATAACCACCATTCTTATTATTTTTATATGTAATATTATCTTTAAGAAAAAATTATTTCAAGGGAATTTTGGGAATCATTAACGTTAGGTGGTTAGGTGGTTTACAATGTAGTCATATGCAATATTAAGGCCAATGTTCAGTAAATGTTCCAAGTTTAAAGAAAAGAAGTTAAGAGAATGCCGAACGAGTGTTTCACACCAGATTTTTTTGCTAACTCTTATTTTTATTAAGAAGGAATATTGCGATCGTGTCAAAAATTTTCGAAATTGAATTTTAACAGGTGATACATATTTTGAGATCCCCTGAGTACGGACAAAATTTTTGGATTGAAACACTAAACACAACTTTAACTTACCTTAATTAATTCAGTTTAACACCTATATAGATATATATATATTATATATATTTTTAAATTACAACGATTCAATGACATAAAAATGGTGGTGGGTATTTTAATTGTATACCTGACAGCCTTAAGTGAAGCGCTCTATAATCAAAACTAACGAAGCTTGTGCAAATTTTATTTTAAACTAACTGACAGATCTCCAGATATTGCCCTGAAATCAATTTTTTTTAAGAAAAATGGTTCAAATAAAAGTATATGTTTCTACCTATGCAGTACAAGCATTCCAAATTTAAATAAAATCTGGCACGTTCGCAATACTTTCTCTTACTAGGAGTAAGAGAAGGTAAAAAATGTTTTCAGCAATTGGTCTGTGTATGTGTGAACAAAATACCTCGAAAACCAAAAATTGCAAGAAGCTCAATCTATATTTCATTTCACTACCACTAACACACCTGGACAAAAAGTTTCCGTCAAATTCATCAAACCAGGAATGCTACTTTACTGTGTTTTTATTTTTTTCGCGATTTCCTCAAAATAGGCTCCAACGATTTTTTTAAACTTCGTCTACCATCTACACACATAAGTATCTGTCACTTTTGTTTCAGAAGAATTACTAGAAATCCGAATTTGAAGAAAGATTTTCTTCAAATTCGATATTCTAGAAATATTTCTAATGCATATTAATATTAGTAAGTGGCAGAATCATATATTATACTTTAGAGGAAAGCTAAATGAAATTGTTCATCCAGAACACTCCATCAAAAAAAATAAACAATTTTCCTATAAAAATGTTTCGAAACAAAAGTGACAGGTATTTATGTGTGTAGATAGTATACGAAGTTTAAGAAAATCGTTGGAGTCGATTTTGAGGAGCTTGTGAATACCACAGACTTGGGTAAATGTAACCAATGGTTTATGTAAGCTATCCGGGGAATGGCAAGAAAATCCATTGCGATCGTATCAATTTTCGAAATGAGTTTTTATCGGGAATACATATTATGTTTGAAATGCTCTGAATACTAAGAATTGGTATTTAGAATTTAGTATGTGTATGTATTTGGTTAGCATAACTCATAAAGATCACCTAGATCCATTCCCGATGCTTTGTTGAGGACTGGCAGAGTTTACCTAGATTTTCAGATTTGTAAGAGAATGATTCACCTGGTGGAAAATGAGTAACAATGGCATGCCTAGAACGTGTTATAACAGATTATAGGTATAACTATTAAATTGTCAACAAATGCCCTTCAATTTGTGTGATTTTTCTTAGGGGTTGTTTGGAAAAAATAGGAGCCATGAGTTTTTGGGAAAGCAATAATTAATTATGAAGACGTGCACTGCGCACGTCTAATAAAAGTAATTTAGTGAAGACATATTTAAATTTTGGATTAAGTGACAGTACTTATATCAACAAAATTTACAATACCTACCAAATATAACATTTGCATAAGGTTTGTTAATAGTTTTAACAGCGAACAGTCTTACCTCAATTTAAACATACCTTTCGAATTTTTAAAAATAACATCTTAAATTCGCTTAATAATAAGAAATTCCCAAGATCAATAATCAATAACATAAAATATTAATTTAAGCCAGACAGCAAATGCATTCTATGCATCAACGCGTTGTCCAAATGCTATTACATATTTTTTATTAGAATGTAATTTTTTTTTAGATTAAAATACTTGAACAAGTTCTGTTTAAAAACTGATCATACTGAGCTAGAGAAATTGGGTGATCCCATTGGGTCACCCATCGAGTGATGCGTCAAGGTTTTGTTCAAAATCAGTACCACTTGACTATAGGATTTGTCAAAAATTCGACTTCTTTCCATATTATATTTCGGATGCATATGTGTATGTATATTTTCAGTTTTATGTGAACTTTGTAACTACATACATAATAATAAATAATAAATAAATCAGAACTATGCAAATTACAGTAAACGACGTGTAAGTATATCACACCAAATTTTTTTACAAAATCAAATGACTGTTCTTATTAGATATTACATTTTGAACTTTTGCAATATTAAATTATTAATCTGCAACAATTAAAATCTCCTGAATACCGGGTGAAAAATCTGACACAAAGTCACCGCGGGGGGGGGCCTCTAGGATCCCACTTCTTTTATTCTCCAATTTTTGTTAATAATTGCAATAAATGAACACATTGAATAAATTCTAAGACGTTTTAAATCCTCATATTTGAAAAACAAAAAAAAACTTTAGAAAAAACAGCCTTCTTCGGTTTTAAAGCACTATGAAACAATGTCAGCCTCTTCATCGTTTCCAGCCGGACCATCTTCAGGTTGTTCCAAGTCAAGAAATGTTGAAGCAGCTCTTGCATTTACAATAATTTTTACGAGTACGTGCTGACACTATACGATATATGTTCACATCAAAAGACTAGAACGAACTGGGATAGCAATGTACGCTAGGTACATAGGTGTCAACATTCAACAGTGATCAGGTGGGGAAATTCTAGAAAACTACCTACTCCCCCCTCCCAATCAGAAAAAGAAAATGATTGAAAGCGGAAACCAATGCGACTTATTACTTACCGGTAATATTTCCACAGTTGAATCCGGGAAGCAAGTGATTATAGCGATCATAGATCCATTTTCCTAGAAAGCAACGTCTAGGAAATGTTTGCAAAGCATGAGAGGGCACAGTCACACGAATCAAGCTTGAAGTAGGAGTTCTAGAAGTACCAGGTTCATGCATTATGGATGCCAATAAAATTTAGGGACCACCATTCTATATTGTAGAAGCTCCAATAATGTATTTGAATTCTTTCATTCTTGTACACCTACAAGGGTCATCATATCCAGATCTGTTAGGAGAAAATTTTTGTATAGTTTATTCAATTACTTGAAAACTGATCCAAGTTTCTCTTATTGGTCCCAGTCAAATAAGAGCCTTAGATAGTAATGATCGTTGATATCTCATTTTCCTATTTAAAAAAAACAAAAAAACATAACTCTTGGCAAAACAGCCCTTAAAGTCCAAGAGCCAAGATGGTAATGTTGTTGTTAGAGAAGGCGTGTAATAATTATTATGGCGCAACAGCCCATGAAAGGCCAAGGCTTGCCAGATCACGATTTGAATAGGGGGGCGTGAGGTAAGCATGCCGTGGTAATTAGGCCTTTTAATTATTGCCTTCGCTGTCAAGTTTGCTGTTCTCCACTTTTCCACATGATGCTGGATCAACACTGTTAAGAGCGCTATCACGGTTCTTTCCAAGATTTTTCCCACAAAAGGCAGAAAATACCTTATGCCATTGAAATACTAGTACCAGAACGCGACCCTACACTCTTTTCATATTTAACTCTATGGCACAACAGCCTATGAAGGGCCACGACTTGTCAGACGGCGATTTGAATAGGGGGGCGTGTGGTAAGCACGCCGCAGTTCCCACGTCGTTTAGTTCCGGCCTTTGCTACCTAGGACGCTACTAACTGTGGCTTCCCACTTTTTATCACGATGATGGGTCATCACCGACTTTGCCCTCACGGGAATCGAATCCTGAATTCTCGCACGAAAGGCGAGTGCGCTAGCCACTAGACCAACGCGTGAGGACACTCTTTTCATATGCAATAAAGAAAAGAAAAACAAACTTCCACATCTTATATCTTTAATGTGACTGATAGATAAATAAACAGTAATTTATTCGTTAAAATTTTAGTTTTTACAAATAGAGATATGGCAATACAAAAACTTACAAAAATGACAAATTAATAAATGCAATAATTCAAGGTAAAATAAAAGATAACTATTTATTAGAGATATTTTCCGTGATAGCATGCTTCTTTTTGTGGTGATCCACCGGATTCGGGCGTTCGCCCATCATCAGGATGTTTTGTCAAACAGTGTAATAACATAGACTTGCACAGAGCAAATACAGTTGATCACTCTGTACTCTAATACAGTTGAGTGTATCAATTGTATTTGCTCTGTGCAAGTCTATTTTATTACACTGTTGTCAAAAACATCCTGATGACAGGCGAACGCCCGAGTCCGGTCGATCACCACAAAAAGAAGCATGCTATCACGGAAAATATCTCTGATGCTTTCCAGCTATGCGGAACCAACCACAACGATAACTCATTTAGATTATAAAAATAAAACAAACTACACAAAATAAATTAAAGGAAATTAAATATGTTACCTAATTATTTATTTATCTAAATAAATAAAAGACACTTCATCGGAACCAAAAACAAATAGAAAAGAAAAATTCTGGACAATGAATGAAAAAAAATGTACATAAAACAATAAAGGAATACTTAAGATAAATCAAAATGAAACAATAATGGGGAATTATTAATTTATAAGTTCCCTTAGGGACATGGCGTGTAGAAATTAATTGTAAATGTTGTTCAATTTTTGAATGTCATGAAGGTCGCTTAATAGTGAGCTAATGGCACATTTATAGTCGTGCAAATATATCAATCTGAAATGATTCAAGGCAAAACATGGTTCAACGATTCTAGCGCTCTGTTACATAAAATACATATTTCACTAGCCATAATCGAATAATATCTACCAGAGATGGAGAATCTTAACAAGTTATCTGAAGATAACCGGATTTGGCATATACATTTTTTTTTAAAAATTAATTCTAAGTCAAAGGTAACTCTCTGATTCACCTAGTGCGCCCACAGTCCTGTAGATTGTATTGTACTGGGAATTGATAGCACGATTTATATCCAAAGACAAACAATGATTTCTCATTCTCAATACCAAGTCCGATAAGGTTAGACTGTACAGTGTGCAAGATTCTGTTACAACTAAAAATTATCACCACCGACCATTATTAATTAGCGACCTCATATTGTAAACCCCAGGTGTAACCAATTAATGTGACTGTATCTAGCTTATAGTACACTTATTTCGAAATTTTAGGAAATTTGGGTCGACCTCTAGTGTTAGTTATACATTGTTATCAAAAGAACGTATACATTTTCAAAATAGAAAAACATGAAAACTTACTCAGATACACAGGAGGAGATGAATAAACTATATAAATGAAAAAGGAACTACTTTTTTTAAAAAATTTTTTTTAATACTAATATATTACAAAAAAATAAAGTCCGTCACAATTTCAAAATGAATTGTATTCAAATATATAGAAAAATATATGATGTAACTTTCTTGAACACTGATATTGTACAGTGAATGTTTTAATATTTAAATTTTTAATTAAGACAAATATACAAAACACAATACTTATCAAACCCAGAGGTATCATACACTTATTACAATTACTGACATTCTCATTTTTTTTTTATTTGAAATTAAAATTTGCAAAAAAAAGAACAAAATGAAACAAATTAAAAAACAACGAAAAATTAAAATAAAAAATAAATTATAAATTTCTTAAGGTATAAATCAAAACTATATATTTAGATCGCAATTGCAAGATCCACCAGGAACTTAAATATAAAAAATATAATACAAAAATGGAAACAGAATAATGATGGTCAAAAATGAATTTTTTTTTGCTAATATAATATTACATTAATATACATAATTATTCTTTAGCATCACCAATTCCATCAGCATTTATAGAAAACATTGCTTCTGCTTCAGGCAAACATGGAGAGTCATAAATCTTACATATTCTTGTTTCACCACGTCCTTTTCTCAGATATAACCTAAAATAGAAAATGTAGATAAAAGTGAGAAAACTGAAACGTAAAATCCCCCTACCTAACACGGGTGCAAGAACTGCACTAAATACTTCTACAGAGATTTTGGCGTTCCTCTAACAACAATAAAGACTAATGGCATAATAAGCCAAGCCTATGATAGCTGTGGTGCCGGGGTGTAGCCCACCCGAAGCTGATAAAAACATTAAATGTGACATAACGAAGATTTCACACATTATCATTAACTTGTAAAGATAGTATCACCATCAACTATACACACACACACACACACATTCAAATTTCCACCTGTATATTACTGTAAATTTACAAACAGACACCCAAAGAGACGATGATATCGCAATGGATTTTCAATCTATTATTCCTATGTTATAATAAGCAGACAGAGGGAAGGGAATAGCTAAGTGGTTAGCGTACTGGACTCCCACGCGGAGGACCTGGGTTCGAGTCCAGCTGTGCTACCCTTAGATTTTTTTCTTCCTAGGAGCTTCTACAGCTCACTGTCCGGTGATGGACAGTGTTGTATGTAACTCTGCACTGAGAAGGCTCCGGGCGCAATGACCATAGATGTTAACGCGCCTTAAACAAAAAAATCTGGTGTGAAACACTCTCACAACTTTCTCTTACTCCACTTCTCAAAATTATAATTGACAAATTTTATAGTTTGTGTACCAAATTTATTGAAATTCGTCGGAAACTGAAAAACTGTCCAATAAAAGCGCACTTCCGGTTTACTAATTTTCTTGAAGCTCGGAATTTTGGCCATCTATTTATTTTTAATTAATTCTGTTTGGATGATAGAATTGTATAATCAACTATGATAGTACTATAGAGAAAAACGTAACCCCAACCCTTCTCCAAAAGTGCCCTCAAATGAATTTTCCCAGAGAAATGTTTTAAATAAAAGTTGTAGAACATTGTATGTTTAGTTTATGTGTACGAAGTTTCAAGAAAATTGTCGGAGCCATATTTGAAAAAATGCAAAAAAGTAAAAAAAGCAACAAGTAAAGTGCTACTTCCGGTTCAAGAATTTTGACAGATGACCCACAGTCAGATGTCATGGTGATACCTAAACGGAATATCAAGTTTCAACTTTCTACGGTTTTTCGTTTTTGAGCTATGCTGTTCACATACATACATACATACACACACACACACACACACACACACACACACAGACCATTTGCGATAAACCACTTTTTGGACTCAGGGGACCTCGAAACGGATATTTCCGGTGAAAACTAGATATAGAAAATTTGTCACGGTTACAATACTTCCTCTTAGTAGGAGTAAAAGAAAGTAAAAATAATAATAATAATAAACAGACAGCTTGGTTTTTTACCTGGTAGTAGATGAGTGAGCCATTATGTTACCCCCAATTGGCTTTTTAGGATCTGCACAAAAAACAGCAGCTCCGTCTACCTGTGCTACAACTTGATTGGTTATCACCACTGCTACACCAAACTGGAAAAAATAAGTACAACAATTGTACTAGAAACTTTGGAGATTTCTGTTTTAGAAGTTTGAGATTTGTTATAGAAGAATGACTACAAGGATAAATATAATAGTAATATGTATTAATTTATCAAATCAAATAAATCATTTTAACAATTTGATCACATATAGTTTCATTGTTTATCGACTTTTACCATCATCTGTTGTTTATTCTATGAAATCGTAGTATATTTTATTTTTTTCTACCTTTACTCTTTGAAAAAAAAATTTTTTTTCTTCAGGGAAAACTGGTGTGTGTGGCAAGTTCTCAAGAGTCAAATAGGTACCTTTTTTTTAAGAGCTTAATATTCAAGCTTGCCTATTCTTGTTTTTAGGTCAGTCTACAGCAGCCCTAAATTCAAAAGAATTAAGCTGGCTCTTTAGGATGAGAGGTGAACTCCTCTATTTGAACTAAACCCCTTGGGTTGATAGAGCTGTTGAGTTGTGTTCGCTGTGTAGTATGAAGGCAAGAGATGATATGGTACATTTTTTGGCTATATGTCCTATTTTGGCGGAATTTAGAGTGCGGCACCTTGGTGTCCCTTCTTTAACTTTATCTAATTTAAGGGAGCTTTTGAATTCTACTAACTGCCGAAATGTCATTCATTACGCTCGCTCTGCCTGGTTGTACAGATATCAACTTATACTGGAATTTAATTATTAAGTTATTATTATTTATTTTAATGGTTTATAAATATATATATTCTTAATTTGTACCTGTGTAGTGCTCAATTGCCGGTTGACGGATTGCCAAGCTGTATATGCTTTTGTTTGTTCTTTTTTAATGTACGTACATATTTCTGTTTATAAAGTGTATTATTATTATTATTATTATTATTATTATTATTATTATTATTATTATTATTACTACTATTACTACTACTACACTGGCATACGTCTAATCTCTCTAATATTATAAAGACTATAAAGGGGTTGCAACACTTACAATATTTCTTATCAAATTTGGTGTTACAGCTAAAAATATTATATCTGATTTACCAATAGGTTTAACCTCATTCTATCCTGGGTTTACTTCCTGGATTTCGCAACAAATCAGAGATGGGTGGAATACCACTGACCAAAGGAAGCGTCATGGGTTTCTTAAAAAATCCTTAGCAGGTTACAACAAACTTGGTCAAACCGGGTCGCATGGTCTTAAGGATTTTGGTGGGTATGGCTAGTAACGGTCAGGTTGTAGGTTTTGCTTGACCGAGGAAGGACACCGCTCCATGTTTTCTGCGACTGCGAGGACTTGGCAAAAGTAAGATTCCAGTAAGACTGGGCAAAAGTTCTAATAGTATTCAGTGTGAGAAGTTTGACTTTGTAAGGCCTGATTCGCTAGGCAGCAGCGCCATGATATGTATGACAGAAGCATTTGTTAAAGGATTTAAAAAATAAAATAAAATTACCTCATCAGCAAGTCGTAGAAGCATACGAAGAAATCTTGCCAAATGCATTTGTCTAGCTGATAGTTCACCTCTTCCTGAATAGTCAGTGCGATATAAGGCCATGGCACTGTCTACAATTAATAAAGCGTACCTAAGACAAATAAATAAAAATTGTTTTTAAGTAACAGAGTATATTAATATATAACTAGAGCGAGCTATTGGAATATTGTATAAAACCTTGATTCAGTCATCATAGCTGCCGCTAATACAAGCAGCTGTGTCTGATGATCGGTATTATAGGCTCTTGCGTACACTACATTGTCTAGGACATCAGTACTAGACATTTTATATCGTTCTGCTATTGAAACTAATCGTTCAGGCCTGAATGTGCCCTCAGTATCTATATAAAGGCATTTACCTTCACCTCCACCGTTGTCAATTGGTAACTGAAATTAAAGTAAAAATATTTTTAAAACTTAAAACACAACGAGGTGTAGGTAAAGCTTCTTTTAACACATAAATGTTCGCTATAGTATTTCAAGATAAATTTTACACAAACACCTTTTTGACTTTCTCTCTAATGAACCGGTCATATTTTTGAATTCACAAATTCTGAGGCAATTTAAGATAGAAAATAAATGTTTTTAGTAATAGACTGGGTATGAAGAACATAATACATATAAGAAAAAATTTGTAGACGATCCAAAAAAGCTGATATTCCATTTCGGTATTACATTTTAAAAACTTGAACCTTAAACTTATTGTTACTGCTATAAGAAAAAATAATACGATAGGGTCAAATTTAGAAACAAATTGAGTCCGAAAAAGTGACTTTTTAGAAATTGTGTGTGTGTAATTCAAACACGAAAATCACAGAAAGCTGAAACTTGGTATATTGTTTAGGTTTAGGCACCAGGGAACGCGACAAGTAGATTTTTTAATCAAAATCGGTCGACCGGGAATATCACTTTACTGAATAAATTGTTCACTTTTTTTCTTTTTTTGCACCAACAATTTTTTTTAAAATTTAGTAATATTAATTAACCATAAAAAAAGGTAACAACCTCTTTTCCCAGAGGTAAAAGGTTTTTCCGGGAAATAATTTTTAGGTGTTAGTTCTAATGCGCTATTTCAATAAATTATTCAAATCAAATCAAACTTTATTTGCTATAAGGTTACAAATGAGGCTGTTAAGCAAGTGCTTTTCAAGCTGGACATACACTCAATAAATACAATCGAATTCTAACTGCATTCCAAAATTACAACTAATTAACTAAAATAAATTCCTTGTAACAAATTACACTAATTACAATTACAGAAATTACAATAATAGTGATAATATTAATTTACATGATCAAAATGATTCAGGAAAAGGAAAGATGAAAATTGAGTAAATAATGAAGAGGAAACAAAAAGCAAAACAAATAAGACAAAAAACTTAATTCTAAATAAATAGAATTATTACTACAACAGAAATTCACTCTAAAATAAGAGATAGAGAGCAGTATATAAGTTATGAAATGAAAGTAATAATGATATCAAAAATAAACAAATAATAATTTTTAAACAAAGGAAATTCATAATAATATCAACTGTACATAATAATTGATTAATTGGAGCTCAAATATATTCGACATTTAGATGAGAGAGAGAGACAAAGAGAAAAACAAAAAACTGTGTCATTAGCTACAGCTTACTACATATAGAAATATAAGATAAACTGACAAAAAGTACAAAAATAGAAATATTTTACAGTTACCTGTGATATTACAAATTTAAAATAAATTCTCTCAATCTCAATGCCTTGGAAATATAAAAATATATATTTTTCAATTTACACACCGAATCAATTACTAATAACTTCTCGAATTCATGCTGTAACTCAATCTCATTAGATAAGTAGGAGCTTAAATATCTAGCACGAAAATAATTATACAATGAGCACATGAGCATAAAATGTAAGAGGTCATCTGAGCCTTGAGACAGACAGGGCAACCACCCTCCGGATTGAACCGACTTTCTAAGCCCTTCACAGAAATACTAATATATCTTTTGGACATGACTCTCAATTGACACAAAGCTCTAGTAAATTCAATAGGACATATAAATAAGACTCGCCATGACCCAGTGTGCTAATATTGCGATAGTAATTATTAAAATTAGAAGAAATAGCAATGTCAACATCCTTGCTTAATAGATGATTAGTCATTTTTGTTAACAAATTTTTAATATTACATTTTAATATAAGCGAGTTTTGAGAGAACCAGACATCCTGGGCACCTATTGAAAACAAAATCTCTCTTAAATGATAGGTCCAATTAAAGGGAATCTTTTTCTTGTCCACTTTCTCTAATAGGGCGTCATAACATACTCGAGGGAGTCTAAAAGAAGGCATTTCTAATAACTTCAACCACCACTTCAACATGCGTTTGAAGATCCTACAGTAAAGATGTACAACGCCTGTCTCTAATCGTACATATGAATCTGGGGTGTTAATAGGTACTTTTAGTAAAATTTTTAAAAATTTTAACTGTACAGGTTCGACAATCTCCGAATAGCAGGGCCCCCATATCTCTGAAGCATAAAGAAGAACATTACTAACAAGAGTAACAAGTGAGTTAAATAAGTGCATTTTTGCATTCCACGAGTCACATTTAAAACTGGACAAAATGTTCAAAACGGAGGGGATGGCAGAGGAGCCTTTTGAGTTGAAATGTTTGGCAGCTATAAGAAACTTTGTCGAGGATTTAAAGGGAACTCCCAAATACAAAAAAGAATTTGTAACAGATATCTCATTATTGTTATAACAGAACCTTTTAGGTAAGGGAAGTTCTCGTTTGAGAAAAGGAACTACCACTGTTTTATTAATATTGACCAGCAAGCAATTGGCGTCACAATATTGTCTTAATAGCTGCAACTTAAATTGAGCATCACCCCATGAATAACATATCAGAGCCAAATCGTCAGCGTACAAAAGCATAGTCAGATCCACAAGTCCTTTTATGTTAATAACCCTTTGTCTAAAATAATTATTAATATTGGATAAAAATAAATTGAATAAAATAGGGTTTAATCGCTCACCCTGTAGAACTCGCTTATTAATTTTAATTTTGTCAGATTGATTAAAACCCATATCAATTTATTAATATATAAACTTTGTCATATAAATGTTTTAGAACACGTAAATTTAGGGCGGACTCCGATATCATAAAATTTCTGCCAAAGTAGAGCGTGAGACAAAGAGTCAAATGCCAGAGCGAAATCGACGAATATGACAAACACTCGCCTACCCTTGAGCCTCAATTGGAGATTTACGGCTGAAGACAAGGGTGAAAATGGCATCTACGCAACCCCTTCCACTACGAAACCCACATTGTTCTTCGGGAATGAGAGAGTGCTGCTCAGCCCAGGTCGACAATTAGTGCACAGTACTTGAGTAAATATTTTTATAATCGAGTTGATTAATGCAATGCCGCGATAATTTAAGGGGTCATTAGGGTCACTTTTTTTAAAAAGCATACGCATTTTCATGAAGCCCCACGAATGGGGAATCATTTCTTTATTCCATATTTATATGTACTCGCTTCGGCGGTACATATACTAAAATTGGAACGATTGCAATAGATTATTACAATATGTATTATATTATAATTAAGAATTAAATGTGTTGCCAAAATTAAAAGTTTGAAGAAAATTGGTTGACAAGTGGTACGGCTATTTTTGCCTAATTATATTTGTAATGCGCCGTATGTACATTTTCTGATAAATGTGAACTTTGTAATTGGGTAATATCCGTATTAATAAATAAATGTGTAGAAAATTAATTATAAGCTATTACTGAGAAATAAGTATAATACATTAAAATGAGATGTTTGTACGGCAAGGGAGACTGAAATTTCGTTCTCAATGTTCACTCTTCTCCTACCCTGAAAAGCTCCTGAAGAAGGGCACCAATGGTACCCGAAACGTAAAGCAACAAAGAATTCTTTTTCTTTAAAAACTCCTCTGGCCATTGCCGTACAAACACCTCATTGTTAAGGCCTGACGATTTGAATAGCATTATAATAAATGAAGTTTTTTCAAATTTTTGTTCGGATATGGACTTTATGAAGAATGATTAAAATAACATTTAGAGAAATTTTTATCATTCAATATTGATGGATGGTAAAAAAAACATGAATTAACAGCATCACGAGGTTTTAATGCAATGTAAGTCATTTGTTCAAACGACTTTTTTTCTTGAAACAAGGAAACCTTTGACCGTTTAACACTTTAATAAAGGTCTATAGAAAATTAACTCTCCCCCCCCCCCAAATGGTTGGGAATCTTTTGAATAATAAATTATATGTTAAATTATTCAAACCTGACAAGTAACAGCTAGTGTATGGCAAATTTGAGTTTTGCCTGTACGAAATTCACCGAAAATCTCTGTAATTGAACCAGTTTCAATTCCACCTCCTAAAAGTCTATCGAGTTCTCTAGATCCTGTAGTTAATTGAACTAATTCAGCTCTTTTCTGATGAGCTGCTGTAGCTGTTGTAAATCCCATAGGCACTATTTTTAGAGCTTCGCTCTTAAAAAACACATAATATTAACAATTAATGAAATAAAATCAATTATTTTATTAATTAAATTACTTTCTTTAAACAATAATGCCTTAACAATACAGCAAAGTGTTTAACATGTTACAATTTCGCACTTAATTCTAAATAAATAATCTAATGAATTAAACATAACTTACCATTATTTTGTCAGCTTTAGCTTCACTAATACCTTTTATGCATAATAAATGTTTCTTAGGTGCATATGCAATAGATTCAACAGTATTATATCCGGCTTCTGCCAATTTCTTAATATCTGCAGCACCGATACCTGCCGTCTAAAATGAAAAAAAAAGTGATTCTCATTAGAGTTTATTTATAAAGTATGCAAGAAAATTCTCCTAATTATTAATAAATGGTATTGTTTGCTTTCTGATGATTCAATGTTTAAATAACTTTTGAGGTACCACAGACCAAAGTAACATTAACAGAAATTTCGCTCTCTAAGATTTATTCCCAGTTTCTAGTTCAAGAAGAGACAAAGATTTTATGTTCACATAAATTAGCTTAATTAAAAAAAAAATGAATGGATGTTGTTTAAATGACGAGGGATTGTCCTAATCCATAATATTATAGAACGTAGGAGAAAGCATTAATATGTGTGGGTCGAGAAGTTTTATGTTAGTACCAATAAGATAAGGGAACAAGAAGAGTCTAGTTCTTGGCAACTTGGTGATTGCAAGGGGCCCTAAAATCGCATCTCTTTGACAAGGCTGATCTACGCATCGCAACATGCTTTAAACGGACACTTACAATAGTAGATACTTTATGCCGCAGATGCTCGAATCTCATTATAAACTGTACGAAGATGACGCTTCCGCATGTTTAAGAAAGAATTTTCCTCTTGTATAAATAAAGGCGTTTACAGTGGAGCCGTTACATAATAAGCGAACAAGCAGAATCCGTCTAGAGTCGTGCGTTCAGTATTAGCAAAAGAGAACATGTTTTTCGAAAATATAGTAACATACGATCATCCATTTGGTGAAGATTTATTTCAGTTTGGAGTGCCAGCTCTTTAGAAGACATATTCCACTGATCTTGTTAAACTAACAGATGAACATCCTCTGATTGCAGTTCTTGAACCGAAAATTCTACTGCTGGATGAAGAAATCAAGCAGAATGTTCATTTATTGATGACAACGCTCGTCCGACGATTTAAACTAGTAACTTTGCTTTAATGGAAATATCACTCATATGGTTTGGTCTGTTCAATCACCTAACTTAAATCCAACCCATCTCAGTTAACCATGCTTGAAAAGCAAACCAGAGCTCAAATGGTAATCAAAATGATTTCCAGGAACTTTACGAACCCATGGCTCAAGAACAGAACGATATTTGACCTGAAATCATAGTTAATGTTATTCAGAGTACGACCAAGAAAAATACAATCTACAATTCAGATTACTGCCAATTTATATTATAAGAACACAGTCACCTAGTTGATGAATGTCAATTCATACTGCGTTTATGACAACATATTTTTATTTAAAATTAAAGACTTACTCAGTTGTGACTATTCAAATGTTATTCAAAGTACTACATTCCATTTGTTAATTACAAAATGCAGTAAATAACTAAAAATTGGTAACAATCTAAAAAGTTCATATATACCTGTAACCTTGTTATAAGATGGTAGCTGCTTTCATCATCTTCTTCAACAAGTTGAGTTGGGGTTTCTAGAGATAAAGACATATTTGGTATTAACAAATCTATAAACTGTAATAGATGAATTAATTATGTCCAAACTGTCTGCTCCTTCGCTTAAGAACAATTCAAAACAGTGATTCAAGGAATACCGCTCAAATAGATTACCTCCATGGATTGTTATATTCCGCTAACTTCAATAATTTATTATAATGTTATTAAATAATTTTAAATTCGCAAAATGTATAGGATAATCTTGTTTTAAATTAAAATTAATTTGATTTTTATAAATTTATTTTTATTTACTTGTTAATGACTTGTAACCACTTATATAATTATTATAATATTAAACTAAGAAATTTAATATGTTTTATTATATTAATATCAGTGAAATACATTTTTGCAGGGAAAATTATTAGAATATTTGTTGCATCTCAAAATTACTTCTTAAAACAGCTGTAGTGCAACGTTGAGTGAGCCACCTGATGGCAATATTTAAAATTGTTAACTTTAATTTTGTGTGAGTTTCTGTAAGGGAAAAACCTTAAGTACTGTATTCAAATAATATTCATGCACCCGTATATTTTTTTTAATTACAATAAAATTTATTTGCCATAACCTTTACAAAAATTTTATAACAAGTTTTTCACTTTAAAAATCTACGATTCATTTATTTATTTCACAATATGAGGCGATATAAGGCCAAAAATAGATAAACTTTATGAAGGATGTAATACTACACACTTCCAGATTTAGGCGTTCTCCTTCATCCCCTCTGCACCATTTGACAAAAATAACTTTTTTGGCTAGATTTCAAAATTCTTAGTTCATCCACACCGTTTGATAAGTTTATTACTATGAGCTTCTTGTTTTTATGGAGTTGAATATTTGAAATGGAGGATCCTGATATACCGGAAAGTGTGAAACACTGTGTAAAAGTTTTGGAAGGTGCAAAAAGTGATACTGAAAAGTTTGCTGGCCTATTCGCAGTTACTAAATTAATTAAAACCAGTGAGTGCAATTCAAAAACTAGAGAGTTATTGTTTAAAGCGATTGGCATCAATTTTCTGCAGAGACTTTTAACAGGTACTGCCCAAAGTGATTGTCCTGCACAAATTCATAAATCCGTTGCCCTTGCAGTACTTTCTGCGTTTTGCAATGATCCAGCGCTTGCAAGTCATCCTGATATGCTGGCCAATATCCCAGTATTTCTTGAAATTGTACAGCAAGCAGACGAAGATGATTTTGATGATAACTTGATTATCGTTAGTGAAGCCTATGAATGCCTCAGAAATATTTCACTATCAGATGAAGGAAAGGCTGCTCTACTTAAAGAAGGTGTTGTATCAAAAATGGTTGATATATATTCTTTGCAAAGCTTTCAAACGGATGAAGCCTTAAATATTCTTGTTTCATTGGTAGAACATTTTGGTTCAGATATTTGGGATGAAGAAAAAGATAATCCAAAATACTTTCATTCTTTAATCAACAAGGTAGCATTGGACTTTGAAACAGATCATAGTGAAAGAAAATTTGAATTGTGTGGTGTTCTTCAAGCTCTAATCCATTCACGGCCACAAAATTCTAGTACATCAGACGAATCATGGCCGCAGAGTATTTACAAAGGACTAAACGATATTTTGACAAGTAGAATTGGTAAGGACCAGCGAGATCCAGCGTTAAAACTAGCAGCAACCATGGTAGATAGCTTGGGAATAGAATGGACATTAACAGATGAAAGTAAACCTAAACAGTTTTTATTACTGTTGGTACATCTTACCTCAGTAGAGGTACGCATGCAACTTGAAGATCGCAATTGGGACAGAGTAATGTCTAATGCAGAACTGATTACATCATGTTTTATAGTTATTGAACTTGCAGTTGCTTATTTTGCTACAGATGTGCTAGAACTTGATCAGAAGGAGAAGCAACAACTGTATACAGCGCTTAAAGGAGCATTTAATGCCATATTAACAACTCTTAAAAAAATTCAGAGTGGTACAAAGAGTCTTGATTCTAAGGGGAAGATATTTGTTTACGCAATGGTGAGAGTTCTAGCAGCATGGCTTGCTCAGGAAACCTCTGCTCTTAGAAACCAAGTGAACGAGTTACTGCCATACATTCTTTCAGTCGCCAATGATACTTTTTATTCTTACAGGTGAGTGATATACTTTCTATTAGAAATTATTGAATCTTACTGTTGCATAATCTCTTCTGCTATTAAAATATGCATAAAACTAATTTGGTAACCATATTCCATAACGGAGAAAGTGAGCATTGATTTTAACATCTAACATCTGTTTTATAGTGTTAAGCCTTAAAGTGAGTGTATACAATTTTTTGTTCATGCTTCGCCCATGAATGTTTATCAACTATATACTTATGAATAAACCAGTTTAGAGAATGTAAAAGTGAATGGATTTAAATACTTATCGGTATTTATGGATGCATGATTAGATGTTTATTCTAAAATTAATTCATTAACTTTAACAGGTCTTGGTACGTTTCTGAAAAAGCCAAAAACAATGTGACGACCACAGGAGGGCCTCCTGATGTGCTCCGAGTCTTTTTACCAGGTTTATGCCATTTTACTGTAGAAGAGAAAGGTAGAAGAATTATGCTGGACTGTAAAGAAGAAGATGTCCTACTTGAATGTTTAACGTTTCACTGGTCTATAGTCAATTACAAAAAACCACCGGTAAGTTGCTTAATATTATTGAATGTTATGAAGAAATTTGGGAGGATCCATCAAGAAAGAAAAAATTCCACTTATGCCAACGTTTCGACACAGTTTCCTCTCTATATCAAGGCTTTAAGATACAGGAAAGGGATAAACTCAGTGGTTACCACACGGGACTCCCACTCAGAGGTCCTGGGAGTCCTCAGCATAACCGGCTGAAGTTAGACTTTCCACAAAAGTTTTATTTTCCTGTATTCTAGTATATTAAAATATTCCAAAGCCCCCTGATTACGTCCAGCTGTAGAAGCCTCTACAGCTCACTGTCAGGTGATGGGCAGTATAACGAGAGAATACTGTCCGGAGGACAGCAATGCTTTGTGAAAGCTCTGGCCGCCAATGACCATATAGTCTTGAAAATGTGGAAAAAGGATTTTTAGTGGAACTTTGAAACATAAAATTTTTTGCAGCACAGAAACATAAACAAAGAAAATTAAAAGTTACTAATTGGTTGTGGTAAATCATCTACAGAAAGAATATTTCTTTCTTGACTGATCCATCACCAAATTTCTTCATAACATAATACATCAGCGGTCAACAAATACTTTTATATTGATATTGAATAGTGAAAAATGCAGAAATTCATATGCAATTGCAGGAAAGTACTTTTCCTTCTACAAAAGGGATTTTTATGATGGTCCAGCCCCTGGTTTGAATATATAAAAAGCGAATTTATTCCTTAAAATTGCTCAATCGTTGGTAAGATTGCCGGAAATGTTTTGCATTTTGGCATCGTTAAAGGCACAATTTTTAAACTAAAATAATAATTTTTTTTTTTTTAAGTAGAAATGCATAATTGATCTGTAAACTGGCACTGACTATATTTACAAATCAATGAAAATTTCACAGGTACCGAAATCAGAGAGATTAAAAGTTCGCCGAGAACCTGAACCAGAACTTCCACAAGCTGTTCAAGAAGCTATGGCTGATTCCCGTGCTGCTGTTATATCAATGTGCAATATATTCATGAATATTATTGTATTGGAACCAAGATTTGTAGAATCATCAGCAACTTTTTCATCGTTGTTGAAATTTATATTTAATAATTTGACTGAGTTAAAAAATATACCAGAAAATTTAGTGTTACATGGAAATATGGCTGTACTAGGCCTTTTATTGTTGAAACAGCAAGCAAAGAAAGTGAAAAAAAATGATTTCTCTATATGCAGGTATGTAAACAATTTATATATTAGTCAAAGTTGATTAAATAAGTAATTGGCTATGTTTGATTTCAATATTCTCTGGGATCTTATGATCCAGGTTGCTGAAAAGCCAAACAAATCCTGGAAATTCTCTTACTGTAAGAGTACTCTTACTGTTGTAATATCAGATTTTCGAATTTCCTTTTATATAAGAAAAAAATGTTCAAAGGTCCCCTGATTAAAATTTAAATCTTGAAATTCTATTTGGGTATTTACAAAAGTTACGGTTGAAAATTTTTAGGCTTTCCACTAAAGTTTCATATTCTTGTTTTCTAATATATTAATGCTAATTACATCTGTTGCCAGAATACAACTTAAAAGATTGAACGAAAGTGCGACTTTATTGAATAGTTTCTTCAGTTTTTTGCTAATTATATCGGTCAAGACATCAATGAATTTCTTTGAATTTTAGGAATTATTGCTGGCCGTTAGAAGTGATCAGGTGTATCAAATTGTTGGCCTATCGACCAGGAAGTTTCCAAAAAAACACTCAACATTTTAAAGTGTTTTTTTATTTAAAACCTGACGTTTCGGCAAACATTGTTTGCCTCCTTCAGGGGCTGTCTTAAAGTAAGAGAAGTTTGGAAATCTTGTTACAACATCTTCGATTATGTTTATAGTTATAGATGAATAGTTATTGTACAAATTTCTCTTACTTTAAGAGAGCCCCTGAAGAAGGCAAACAATGTTTGCCGAAACGTCGGGTTTTAAATAAGAAACACTTAAAAATTTTTGGTGTTTTTTTTGGAAACTTCCTGGTCGATAAGCCAACAATTAGATACACCTGAATTTCCTTGAACTTCATATACTAATTGTACATTCATATATGGACCTATAAGTTTTGTTTGAAACATTTTTCTGAGTAATAGATTTGGGAGGGAAGGGATTATAGCTAAGTGATTAGCGCACTGGACTCTCACGCGTATAACCCAGGTTTTAGTCCAGCTAAAAGTCAGCCTTAGCCCAGCCTTAGATTTTTTCTTCCTAAGAGCCCCTACAGCTTACTGTCCAGTGATGGACAGTGTTGTCTGTATGTGACGGCAGTGCACTGAGAAGGCTCTGGGCGCCAATAACCATAGATGTTGACGTGCCTTAAATTAAAAAAAAAAATTTTTAGCTGAAGGCTGTTTTCTTCAAGTATCGTTTTTTAATTTAGGTTCTCCCAGCCATACATACTCATATAATATTGAAGCCAGTTAAATTCAGTAAAAAATAGTTTGAAAGCAATTTATCAGTAATAATTATGTCAATTGTAATTAAGAGAAAATCGTGGTAATTTTCACACCAGATATTTTTCGAAAAAAATTATTTTAAAATAGTTCTGTAAGATCTGTGATTAAGCTAACACCGTCCAACAGTATCTTGTCGTTATAATATATGGTTCCATTTCCGTATTAAGGGCAATGAAAAGTTTAGTGAAAAACTGTGAAATTCGGAAGAAAATTTGTTAATTAAAATTATAAATTTGCAGTAAGAGAAAGTCAGATGAATGATTTTTTTTTTACACTAATTTTCTTCTTTTTTTTTTTTAGAGATATTAAAAGGTTTTCATAACATTTTCTTTTGAAATGTCATATATTAACAAATTTTCAGTAAAATCGAAAATGAAATAAAAACAGTAAATTGTCTTTTCTAGCATTTCTAATAATTTTAAAACTATTTTCGATTAATTTCTTAACGCAAAATGTTTAATTATTAATAAAAATTCTCACTATATTTTTATTTTTGCCCCAAAATAGAATTACATCACTTTCATAATAGTTGAGAAAAAAATTGGCAATAATTTATGTCCTTGTAATAAATAAATGATTTTTCCCTCTCCCTCGGACAAACATTTTCAAAACATTTAGTGGAAACATTAATTACAAAACATTTAGTTAATTGAAGCCATTTGATTGACAATGACAACTTTTTTGGCACACCACGACCTATCTTTAGCTAACATATAACTTTTGCCAATTTATTTGAAAAATAGGTCATGAAGGTTTGATTTAAATTTTCCTTGAGACTATGTTCTATTATTAAAGCTACACATTTTTATTTTCTCTTACTCCTAGTAAGAGGAAATATTGTAATCGTGTCAAATTTTCGATATCGAGTTTTCACCGGAAATATCCGTTTTAAGGTATCCTGAGTCCAAAAAAGTGGTTTTTTGAAAATGGTCTGTGTGCTCAATTAGAAAAGTCTTAGAAACTTCAAACTTGATATTTCGTTTAGGTATCACCATGGGATCATCCGACATTACGTTATCTGTCAAAATTCCTCAACCGGAAGTACCACTTTTTAATTTTTATTTATTTTTTTCACTTTTTTGCAATTTTCTCAAAAATGGCTCCGACGATTTTCTTTAAACTTTTGATGTTCAACTACACGTACAAATGTTCTACAATTTTTATTTGAAAAATTTCTCCGGGAAAATGCATTTAACGGCACTTTTGGTGGAGGGGTGGTGTTAGGTTTTCCTCTAAAGTGCTATTTTAGTTTACTATACAGTTCTGTCATCTAAATAATATTAATTAAAATTAAATGTTTTGTTGAAATTCATAGTTTAAAGACAATCGGTTGACCGGAAGTGCATTTTTTACTAAAAATGTATTTTTGAGTTTTCTGGTATTTTCTCGAAAACGGCTCCACTCGATTTACTTTAAACTAAGAATGTGAACTACACATATAAAGAGGTACTTACACCTTTTATTTGTGAAACATTTCTCCAGATAAAGTCATTTAAGGGGGATTATGGGGGAGGGGTGTGGGGTTATGTTTTTCTCTTAAGTGCTTTCATAGCTGATTATACAATTCTACTATCCAAACAAAATTAATTAAATATTAATAGATTGACAAAATTCCGAGTTTGTAGAAAATTATTAAATCGGAATTATACTTTTACTGAACAGTTTTTTTTTCAGTTTTCGACGAACTCCGACGAATTTCATTAAATTTGTTACACTAACTATAGGATTTGTTAATTAAAATTTTGAAAACTGGAGTAAGAGAAATTTGTGTGAGTATAACACACCAGAATTTTTTTTACTTTCTTTTACTCATAGTTTTGTTTATTTACTTTCATTTACTTAAATTGCATTCGTTTCAAATTTTCCGAAATTGAATTATCACTGGGAATACAAGTTTTGACGTCCATGTGTTGTGTTCACAATCTTTCAAAAAAAAAAAAAAAAAATGCAGGAAGCTCCAAAAAAATAGGTTTCGGTTAAAATCCTGCAACCGAAAATACTTTATTGTTTTATTTTTTAGTTTTTTTTACGATTTTCTCGAAAATGGCTCTAATGATTTTCTTTTAACTTTGTATCCTATCTACATACATAAATACGTATCATTTTTAATTGTAACATTTTTTTCCAGTATAAATGGATTTGTGGGGGGGGGGGGGTTCTAGGAGCACAGTAGCGTTATGCATTCTTCTAAAGTACTACTTCAGTGTAATATATCGTTTTTACCACCTACATAATATTTAATATACATTAGAAGCATTGATAGAATTCTAAATTTGAAAAATTGATTAAACAGTAGTGCAACTTTTCAGAATAGTTTTTTTCGTTGTTTTTCTTTTTTTTTTGGAATTTTCTCGAAAACAGCTACTACGATTTTTTTTAACTATTAAATGTTAACTGCACAGATAAAAACGTATCACTTTTATTTGATACATCCTTTCGAAGAAATTGATTTTTGTAATGTCCTGGGAAACCTTTTAGTAGATTTAAAGTTAAGCTGCAGCTAAAAGCTTTGTTGGTTTAGACAGATGGCACTGAGACAAGTCACACAAATCAGCCTTATCACCTGTTATGTACAATTAAATTGAATTAATTGCAGTAAGACAAAATCGTTTGGATTATTTCACACAATATTGTAACTTTTTTTTTTCCTTTGCAGATACATTCAGTCAACGATAAGATTTTTATGGGATGCACATAATGTGGATGAATCAAATGACGCTTCAACACTTGTAGTTTCTATGACATATAAAAAATATTGGATGGAACTTATGGAATTATGGTTTCTTGGTATGCAAACTATATCCGTGGTATTAACATTAATACCATGGATTTCAGAATTTATTGTCGAAACTGGATGGGCACAAGGCATAGTAGATACATTAAAAAAGGTGAAAGCATGTTCATTACCGCCAAACATTAAATCAGCCTATGAAGATTTCTTATGCCACCTTGTAGAAACTAATGAAAGTGTTGTACCAATATTTAAAGAACACGATGTATTGACAGTATGTCGGAACCATCTTTTTATGGACCTCGGTAAAGCTATTTTTGGTGATTAATAACCAAATTATAATGCATTTAAAAAAAAAAAAAATTAATAATTTTATGACGTGTTAACTAATGAAACTTCAAAGGCCAAAATGTAATCAATCATTAAAACATATCACTTCCAAGTTATATTTGAATTGGTTTTATTGTTTTTCGCTTTTTTAAACAAAGCTTTTCTACAAGATTTTTCAACGATATTGATTCATTATGTATTTTGATTCATAATACAGACAATTTAAACTTTTTTTTATCAACGAGATTGAACCATTTTTTATTCAAATTAAAACTATCCTTTACAAAGTAATATCTTTAACGCAAAAAAAAAGGTTTAATTTGGTATAAGGTTAAAGGTTTAATTTTTAGTAAGTTTGAAAAATATTATAGAAATTGAATTACATATATTTAAAATGTATTTGTATGCGAGTGTGTCTTTCCATCAAACGTTGGAGGCTGATTTGCAATTGCTGTTTTGGGTTTCACCTGATACAGTTGTATCTACATGGTCATTTTTCGGATCAGCTATAAGAGTTACGTCAAATAATGAAGGATTTCACAGCTTAGCATTATGATCTACATCTGGCAGCCTCAGATTTTATTCATATATATATATATATATATATACATACATTATATTGGCTGTCACAAATTGTATACAGTTTTTATCGAAAACTATTACAGACAAAATGAAAATTCACACCATGTTGCCTTAGATTTTTACTTTCTCTTACCCCTAGTAAGAGCAAGTATTGTAATCGTGTCAAATTTTCGATATCGAGTTTTCACCGGAAATATCCTCTGAGTCCAAAAAAGTGGTTTTTAGAAAATGGCTGTGCGTGCGTGTGTATGTATGTATGTGAACAGCATTGGTCGAAAAAGAAGAATCGCAGAAAGTACAAACTTGATATTTCGTTTAGATATCATCACCATGGGGATCTGACGGTAAGTTATGTGTCAAAAATTCCTCAACCGGAAGTACCAGTTTACTAACTAATTTTTTCACTTTTTCGCGATTTTCTCGAAAATGGCTTCGACGATTTACTTCAAACTTCATATGTCAACTAAAAATATAAAGATCTATAATTTTTATTTGAAACATTTCTCCGGGAAAATTCATTTAAGGGCACTTTTAGGGGAGGGGTGGGGTTATGTTTTTCTCTAAAGTGCTATCATAGTTGATTATACAATTCTATCATCCAAACAAAATTAATTAGAAATAAATAGATGGCCAAAATTCCAAGTTTTAAGACAAAATTAGTAAACCGGAAGTGCGCTTTTACTGAAAAGTTTTTTCAGTTTTCGACGAATTTCATTAAATTTGATACACAAACTATAAAATTTGTCAATTACAATTTTGAGAACTGGAATAAGAGAAAGTTGTGTGAGTGTTTCACACCAGATTTTTTTCAGTGCATTACTTTTTGAGCTTAGAACTTTACAGCTTTTTTCTTTCAAATGAAAAGATTTACTTTAGCATCCAAATTCGATTTTTTTTTTAAGTGATTTTTATTTCACATTTTCTAATCTACAGTAGTATTTAAGAATTGTAGGTTGAAATCTGGAAAGTGGCTATTCTCATTGCAAAAACAACTGTTACAGATTGAAAAAAAACTTCAAAGTTGTCTTAGAAGTTTTTAACATGTAGGTACTATTAATATTATTCATGATTATATTAAAAGCGATTGCCCCAAACTCGTACAAAAATTCATTAATGTGTATGTAAAACTGCTGCTTCCAACCGTGAATTACCCCGTCTGAGTTGAACTAAATAGAACCGATTTCTGAGCTCGAATGATTTAAAGGCTTAAGGATAACCCCAAATCGCATCGTTTCTCCTGTATCTTTTTTGGAGTGGGATTAGTCTTCACAGTGGATATAATTTAGGAGAAAGCAATCCTCTTATCCTTTCCAAGCTTTAAGCAGGAGGATTTTGGCTATGTCAATGACATAAAAAGATCCACCTATTTAATTCCAGAATAAGAATATCTGGCCTATAACTAGATAGATAACTTCCTATTGTTGTATTTCATTTGTGCATCCCAGTAAAATTTCATTTGGTCTTTTTGTGGAAGAAGCTGGACGAGAATATTTATAATATGCTGGTTGGAAAAATGCGAAAGAAAAAATATCTTTGTTCCATTATTATACATTTTTAATTTAAAATTCAACTTTTTGGCCATATCTCAGTCTGTATTGCTCTTTGATTTCGATACTGATCTACTATAATTGTGGTTTGATCTGATAATGGCATTTCTAAGCCGTATACACCCAGCACATTCTGCAGGTTTTTTTTTTGTGACCTCTAAGTGCTTTTGGTTCATGGTGCAAACATAGAAGACATGGCGGACATAGAAGCCATAAGTCTTAATTCTTTGAAATGTAGGAGTGGGCGTGAGGTGATTGTTTTTTTTTTTATAGAGGATGTAACTACATTTATGTTCCTGAGAAAACGCCGTTTTAATGTAAGTAAATTTCCAATTTAATATCTTTTAGAAAAGTGTTTGAAAAAAAAAATCTAGAATCTATACAGAACAATGATCCGAGCGTGTACGAGTTGAACTGATGTATTTTTGGGGGTTATGTGGGTCACTAGGAGCCCTCACTGTAAGGTAGGTACTTTCGTGTGGGGGAAAAGGGGGCGCGGGAAGCCCCCGATTAAGGGTAAAGACAGACACGGCGGTTTTAACCGAAGCGTTTCACGAGTCTGTAGCGTTCTAACAAACCACATTGAGCTGTTTTATTAAGCGATTTGTGCAATGATCGATGCTGTTTGCAGTATGGACAACGTGGTGTATTTGTCACTATTGTATTTGCATTGGAAAATTTAGAAAAAAAAACTTAAAACGAAGAATATGGATACATCCAATTATCAAAGAAAGGCAACAAAAAGGGCATTTTCATACGTTGTTTGCTGAAGTACAAAGAGACGATGAAAAATTTGTCAACTTCTCTTTACTCGCAATTTGCTTAGAAAAGCTAACAAAGAAGGATACTTTTTCCTCATATCCCAAAGTGCCAGTCTGTTTTCTACTTCATTAGCTTTTCTGCATCAAATTTTTCTCCAGCCATTTCTAAACAATACGAGTCAACAAACGCCCGTGTCTGAACAGAGCCATCTGAACATGTTCTTGTGAGAGATTGGGAGAAGGCGGACTGTTCCCGTAGGCGAACCAAACCAACTCCCGCTCAGCTAAAAGAAACGCTGTCGCTGTCAGCAGGGAAAATCACTGTCGTCCTTGCTAACCTCGACCACCACGAAACCTTTCCTCAGCTCGTGTGTGCATGTAGAGAGAACAAGTCTCTACTTAAAGGCCTAGAATGGTCACTGGCCCGTCCATAGAGCCTACGGTTTTGCAACACCCTCCTGTCAAGGCCGGGACTTTGCCTTGCCATTCAGACGAAGCGGGTATTCCGTACGCAAAGAGCCATCTGAACACCTTAAAACACCTTCGGGTAACTTCAGGTAAGTTAAACCGACTCGATTCCTCACATCAATTACCTACCGACTCTGTATTAAAACCGCCGCACGAAACGAACGCTCGCCACCGCTGTATGTGTTTTACACTATTATGATATGGTCCATGACATATCGAGTCGGGCAGCGACTCGTTAAACGCTTTGGTTAAACCGCCGTGTCTGTCTTTACCCTTACACAGATATAGAACAAAATGCATTTTATGTTATTACCGTATTTTCACACTATTTTGCATTTCCTGTCTAAAAGAATTTTTTATAAACGAAAATAACGTATTAGGCAATATATGTGGATTAAATGATGGATATTTATTTAAAAAAAAAAAAAACCTGTAGTGCGCTAGGTGTTGGGGAGGGATCTATTTCCGACATTTACCGTATACAGAAGAACGTAACTTATAAAACATTTAAAAATTAAAAAAAAAAAAGTAATTAGATCGACAGTCAATCATATTGGCGACAACAAATCATGCTTGGGCTTGCGAGTTTCTTGAAAAAACTTTAAAGGAATGATATGGCTCATTATTTTGGGCGATTGATTGCATGTACAATTTTTTAGCAGAAATTTGTGTGGTTGTTGAATGTTATCCATATTTTCCACAATCTATCGGCAAAAGTAATCAGAAGGATTTGAACACAAAAGTTAAAAAGGAGGCTGTTTTAGATTTTTGTCATTTAAATGAATTTATGACCTTCTTTAAAGCAAAATAATGAGACAGCTGTGATAATATAGTTGAAAAAAAAACTAGATATTAAAATGAACATATTGAACTTTTTTTAATAGTCAAAACACATTAACAAATTAATAATTTTAATGTATGATGCGCTAACTGTTGTCCAACTCATTAATTTATATAAAGAAAAGAAAAAAAAAACATAAATTTGAAGTGACTGAAATATTATTATAAAAACATTTTTGTGTTTAATAAAATTGCATTAAATATGTTGTCCAATATTGTTTTCTGAAGTTTACTAATGATTTATTTTAAATTTTCTTAATTTGTATTTATTTTTTTTTTTTTGTTGTTGTAAGCAACTAATTTTTATAACCGTGAACAATGTCTTGTTTGGTTTTAATTCAGACATTCTTTGACATTTAATAGATTTAAAAAAAAAATGTATTTAACGGTTTATAATTGATGTAATTATTTTTTTATATGTGTATATATTTTAATAATAAAAAAAAAATATATAAATTTTATTTTTCAAATTATCTTTAGTCTACACAGTCCTTATAAAATTTTTTCATCCGATTCTGTGTACATTTCTAGGCTAAATAACTTCCTTAAAAATAGCCAAGATAGTAACGAACTGTGAGCACCTTAATATGCGGGATAAAATGGTTTTAAACGAGGTGAAGTACTCTTGCTAGCATTATTTAAACTTGGTCTGAAAAGAAGTAATAAAGGTAATAGAAATAATTTTCGAATAGGACGATTATTAATCTTCTATGGAGATCCTATGGAGAAGAATGCAAAATCTGTAAGTTTACACATAATCATGGATAAAGCAAGAACTGCCTTCGCTGGCTGCATGCCAAAATGACATAACAAAAAAAAAATGTTTACACTGTATATCCTTCAGATATGACAGTAGAATAGGTTGAACTCAGTCATAGAAATCAAATTGTACATCTTTTAAAAATATCTTAAATCCTTAAAAGCCATACTGATATTGGACAGGAAGATTAAAGTTGAAATAAAGGCAGAAATGGCAGCCGAAAATAAATGGATGTTTACGGTAAAGAAAATCCTGAAAAATCATTAAGATCCTCTAGAAAGCTTTATTTGTTTGTCACTTGCTAAATATGCCCTTCTCTCAACCAAAGACTTCACTTGCAAAAACTGCTTAGTTATCTAAATATTTCTCCCAATATATTTATTGTCATTATATGACTTACTATCTCTCCATTAACAAAGAATTTCTTTTAATATTAATTATGTTATCTTTACTTAATCAACCCTCTTTCAGTTTCGACAGAATTAACTACAAATACCATTTAAAATTATTTTATTAGTGTATCAACTAAATTTGTTCTGTGCAAATCTATGTTATCACACTGTTTGACACAAAGCATCCTGATGATGGGAGAACGCCCGAAACCGGTCGATGACCACAAACAAGGCAATCATGGAAAATATCTCTCATGCTTTCCAGCTCTGCGGAACCAACCACCACAACCAAAATTATTTTGGCTACTGAAATGTTGAATGTGGTTTTTCTCTACTATCAACAAAGTCTCCTTGATACTTTCTTGTTTAAAATCTTTTACCGAACTTCTTTTTCAATTCAAGAAGCTCCAAATAATCATATGGCCAAACTTTCAAGATTTTGCTAAATTAAAGCAATTCAAATCTTCATTGTATTTCTTATATATAATAATAATAATAATATGATTTTTAAACATTTTAACAACCATATGGACGTAGAGGTATGCTGAATTTCACCACTGACCCATATCATATTATGTCCCATCCCACTACCTCCTAATACTAAAAAAATCTAAATAATTTTTTGAAAAACTATCGACATGTAAATAAAAATAATTCAATTTTAAACATATTTAAAATAAATACGTGTTATCATTAAGGAAGCATTCAGGAAGAAATAAATTCCCTTGGTGGAGGATTACTGTACAGAGAGAGAGTGAGAGAAAAAAAACATACTTAAATTAAATGGTAGGACAAATAAATAAGTATAATTCCAGGGAAGGGAATTGCTAAGTGGTTAGTTAGCGTACTCCCAAGCAGAGGACTCGGGTTCGAGTACAGCTGTGCTACCCTTAGATTTTTTCTTCTTACGAGCCGCTACACCTCACTGGCCGGTGATGGACAGTGTTGTTTGTAACGAGAGAACACTGTCCGGAGGCCGGCAGTGCACTGAGAAGGCTCCGGGCGCCAATGACCATAGATGTTGACGCGCCTTAAATTAAAAAAAAAAAAATGTATAATTCCTTATCTTCCTAAAAGGCTTCAATAATATGATGAGATCAAGTCATAAGATTAATAATAATAAAAACTAAATATATTTTGTCAAAATACAATGAAAAAGAAATCTGAACAAATAACTCTTCCAAGAGAAAAATTATAGTAAACATACAATTTTACTAGCCATATTCCTTTGAGTCTTACAGAAATTCCATTACATACAGCCAATCATTTTTTTTTTTTCATAGCCAGAAATCTTCATGACCAATAAATAGAGAATAGTAATTTAGAGTAATAGCTGTTTTTACTGTAAGAAAATAATCCTTACTTATTTAATTTTTATTAATAAATAATTTCTAAATTTAAAAAATAATGTTTTTTTTCCCTAATTTTATTAAATTTTAAATAAATATGTTTTATTTGTTTATTTCATACAAAATAATTATTATCTAAGATGCATTTTATAATAATACTATACTTACTAACATATCACAAAGATAACATGCATCATTACACCAAAATAATAACGAAAAAGTTTTTTTGAAATAGAAAAATAATAATTATTAAAACAGAATTTTAGCTGAAAACATTAATGAGGAACATTTGTAAATAATAAAGGATTTATAAACAATAATCAAAATTAAATAAATTTTCTTGTAAAGAAATTAAAATTATCAAAAATATGATTACAATCATATGGAATAATTTTATTTCATTAATCATTTAGCTTTCGAATCCTTATTTATCCTAACATATAAGCTACAAATTATTGCACAAATATATTAATAAAATGCTTAATTTGAATACAGTTTTTTTTTACACCAGGGACGTATCTTTATCTATTTTTATGAAGCACTCGAAAATAATATTAAATTCAATTAAAAAATAAATAAAAAAAAGAAATAATAACATATGGAGAATATGACCACAATTTTCTGTGGTCGATACTTTTAAATATCTTGGGTCGAAAATGATCAGAAGAGTTTATTACCAGCAAAGGAATAAAAGCAGTGCTAGCCTTAAAGAATTAGATCTTTGTTTTCAGTGGAACAGACTCTTCATTTTAATAGCAACAATTGGACCGAGAGGTAATATGAGGAAGTCAATAATAAAGTTGAAAGAAATATAGTAATGGGAAAGAAGAAGGGACCTGATTTATTGTTTTTTTTTTTTTATGGAAAGAGCAGGTACTCTTTTAAGAAAGCTTAAGCAAAAGACAGACAAGTGAAAATCACTCGTAGTTAAGCTTGAAGTCTAACATTAAATGCTGCTAAATACAAACATCAGCATTGTACAATAACAAATTGTTCTATTAATATTACCTAAGATTCCCAATATTAGCTCAGCCTGATGAATTCAATATGGAGTGAAAAAAGCTAAAGATCCTCCGTTGCATTTTAAAACGAAATAACGGGTTGCTTGACGATCTCACACATTGAAAGCACATTATATTATACTGCATAAAAAAAAAAAATTGAAAGTCAATGAGGAAAGTGGTTACTTAGCTTTAATAAACTGAAATCTAATCTAAATAGTTCGGTAAAAAAAAAAGAAGCAAGGATCTGCAGACAAAATTGCCAGAAACAGACAACATGTACTTATGTTACCATAAATGTAATTAAGAAAATAGAATGATCAGAATGGAGATACAAAATATAAGTACATTTGAATATAAAATTCCAATCAAAATAAACAGTAAGTTAAAAAAATAAAAAACAGGGATATAGTAAGTTAAGAATGGTTAAGAAACACTGCAAGATAACAAGGCCTGTATGTTGAATTGTTTGATTCCAGACACTTTAGAAGGGATTCGCACAAGATCAAAAGTGTGTGAGCTTAACTATAAATAATTTAAAAGAAATAATAATCTACAAGTACAAATAAAAAATATTTTAAAGTAGAGAGGTCAAGCTGAAATAATGCGCGCATGAAATAAATGCACTATATTATTGGGTTGAGTCATAAAAAATGACCGATTTTGTTTATTTGCACTTTATCCTCTACAGAAAAAAAAATGTTTATATTTTGTTGAACTTTGTCACATTCTTATTTTGCATAAACAAATAGAGAATGAATTTATAAAGAAAGTTACCCTTGATCACTTTTAGTTTTGTCGTAGCATTTTTTTGAACACCAAACAAACACGTTAAAATTTGTAATATTATGCCATTATTGGAAAAGAAATTTCTCAGACGCCGAAACTACTCGTTTAGTGTGGGAATTTGAAGAGGAGGATGCTCTTTCTGAACGGACAGTGTGTAGGTGGTTTCAGAAATTTAATACCGGTGACATTAGTCTTGAGAGGATAGCCGGTTCGGGGAGAAAATCATCATTCGATGAAAAAGCTCTGCGGGGTTATGCGGAGGCCGACCCGACCAAAAGTACTCGGGAGTTGCAGCAGAACTCGAAGTATCCCAATCCACCGTGAATCGTGGGCTGCATAAGTTGGGGAAAGTGTATCGTTCAGTTAGAGTGGTTCCCCATGAATTAACCGCTGAACAAGCTCAACGGCGAGTAGAATTTTGTCAACATCTTTTGGAAAATCCAAATGACCATCGGTTCATCAAAAGGATTGTCACTTGCGATGAAAAATGGATATATTGGAGTAACCCTAAGACCAAGAAACAATGGTTACACTGCAAGCAGCCTGCTCTATCTGTCGCTAAACAGGGTCAATTCGAAAAAAAAAAGAAGCAATGTTTTCTGTTTTTTGGAATTATGAAGGCGTAATTCATTATGAGTTCATTCTTGAAGGTCAGTCTAGTGATTCGGAACTTTATAGCGAGGTGAATGTACGTTGTTTTGGCCCAGCGTTACTCAGGGTTTGTTAACAGAAATAAAGTTTTGTTTCAACAAGATAACGCTCGACCACACACTTCTCGTACACCAAACAAAAAATTTCAGAATTACAAGAGACTGAGCTTCTCCCCCACACTGCTTATAGTCCGGACACCTTCCGATTACCATCTTTTCCGGTCATTGGCGCACATCTTCAAGGAAAACCTTTAATTCTCTGGACGAAGTTCAAAATGGAGTTGCGGAATTCTTCCGTTCAAGACCCAAAGAGTGGTATTGCGAAAGAATTCGGCAGCTAGCCTCGAGATAGAAACAAACCATAGAACAAACAGTGTATACTTTGAATATTAAAATAAATTGTTAAATAAAATAAAATTGTTTTTAAATTTACAAGAAAAACGGTCATTTTTTATGACTCACCCATATAATTTAAAATTTGGTTTTAAAAACCATAATGCAGAACAAAAACATTCTGTGATTAATAATTTGTTTATTATTTTTATTTTATAAAAGAGCTCATATTTTTATTTGATTAGCATATGGTTTTCATGATTATTCATTACATTGTATTTAAATAATAAATCAAATTGTAAATTATTATAGTGGACTCCATGAGTTCATTATTTTAGCTTGACACTACTTTAAAATATTTTTTATTTATACTTGTAGATTATCAATTCTTTTAAATCATTATAGTTAAGCTCAAACACTTTTGATCTTGTCCGAAAATAAATAAGTAATTTCGAGTGCTATCGAAAAATAAATATCGACTTTTATGGGATTTCATTATTAACCACAAAAATACTGTTTCTATAGTAGTTTTTGGTTTTATAAACGTGGTTTTCATAATTATTTATTACATTGTATTTGTATTTAAAAATAATAATAACCATAAAACATCAAATTTTATCGAACTTAGCATTTCCATTACAGTAACGTATTTTACTTAAATTATGTACATAATTTACATTTAGGTACATTAGGTAACTTTAAACATATATATATATCTATTAATTTGTTTAATTCTTTTTACCTTGATGATTTTTATTTATTTATTTATCCATATTTCAAAACAATAAAATCAAAGAAAAAAAAAAATCATTAAACTAAAATAAGGAGAAACCATATCCTCTGAAGATTTTTTAAGGCACGCATGAAATATTAACAGCCTAACATTTTAGACATTTGGTCGACATAATCACTGTTTTTTTTTTTAACTGATTAATTTTTCACTTATTTACAAGATATATCTTCAAACAGGAAAGATACTGTTATTAAGGGCGAATGTAAATAATGGTGAACAAATGAAATAACCAGATAACCAGGACTCAGCCAAAAAAAAGAAGCTAAGGAATCAAACTGAAGTCCTATACAAAGCCTTTTAGATGTCAAAGGTCACGCTACTATGACGTACCTCCATAAAAAGCGGTACATCTAGTCAGCATGACGGTTATGCTTATCTTACTGACGTTATTGACTCTACTATTTCCCAGTTATGCCTTTTATTTCAAAAGACGTCATTATGTAAGTATAGGTTCCAGATACGCAACATTAATTGTGCAAAAAAATATTCAGATGCCAGACATCAATTGGCTGTAGTTGCCCTCGACATATAAGGAAAAAATATTACGGCAACTTACAAATGCATGTTTTACATGCATCATAATCAGTTAATAATGAATAAGCTTCTAGAAAGAAAGTAAAGAGCTGATTACTCCTAAGCATTAAGTCGATTCTGTACCTAAAGCGTTCGAAAACGACTGAATAAAGATTGTCTATTTAAAGTTTCTTACACTGCCAAGGACTATCACCAAAATTGAACTATGAGATTTTGGTGTTACTTGTTTTCTTGACACTACAAAATACTAATTACTTCCGGAGATTATGAAGGTGATCTAAGTCAAAAAATCTAAAAAAAAAAAAAAATTGAGTCTATCACGTTACAATTCGTGACATTACCATAATTTCAAGCAATGTTTGCAAAGTTGTAGAAATTCGACCGTGGGCAATGGGCTAAGTCAAATTCCACGTATATATCTATCACTCAAAGGGGGAAGGCCAAAGAATTCCATTCGTTACATTATATACTTCTAGGGCCTGAACTTTTTAGTAGGGTCAGCCCTACTAAGTCTCTTTTGGAAGAACTTAAGAAGGAAGTCTCAACTCTGGAACTCCCTCCCCGAACTGAGGCAGGCTAAGATCTGATTGGAGAATATAACCAACGGAGATCGGAGGCTTGTATTAGCTTTAGTAAGAACAAACTCCATGTTCTTTATGGGGTTTCATCACGAGGCATTGTCGATTCAGGGAACACCTAGTGAAGCTGGGTTTGGAGAATGACATCTCCTAACAGACTGCGAGGCTGCCACTCAGAGAAGATTTAAGAACCTGAGTAGTTACCAGAAGGAGGAGGGAAATATCCCTAGAGCCCGCCAGGGTATTAGGATTCCTTAGGGATCTTAACCTGATGGGGGTGCTGTAGATGTTTTTCATATAAAGATATGATTGATTTATTACCATATATACCGCCAATTTACCAGAAATATTTTAAAGCATTCAAAATTGAAAATCCCATTTTCAAAGGAGGAAATGAAGACTAGAAATGATGAAAATTAATTCAGAATCATAATTATAAAATGTAAATGAACATGAATATTTTTTGCATTAATTTTTTTTTTTTTTACAAGAGCAAATATTTTCTGAAACATTTTGTTATAATAGAATAAAAATATTTTTTAATTTCTTTAATATCACAAAACTTTATAGGATGTATGTAGAAAGGCTTTTGTTTGGATTACTGTGACATTAAGTAAATGGGGCATGTGATTGGATTTTTAATCTAAACCCGGCTTTGGTCAGCGTAAGCGTTTTTGCGTTACAAGAAAAACGGGGCAATAATATAGTGCTGGAGTCGCTGGAAATGCAGTGACTTGTTTCCAGAATCTAAAGCTGACAAAGCACTTTCTGTCTTTAGCCACATCTAACCGGCAATTCATCCATAGATCTATCTGTTTTCTACAAAATATGGCTAGAAGACGGACACAAAATGAGAGAAGCCGACAAATTAAAAGTTTTAAATAATGTTTTAACAAGAGTGATGTAAGTTAGTATTCGTTTTCAGGTTTCTTTTGTAAGTTGCAAGAGTTAAAGCCAACGTTTAAATAGAAATAAAGCTTTTTATGCCTGCCAAATTATATACCTTAAAAAAAAAATTATCTGCTTATTATTATTTATCTTAAGTTGGGCCCACATGATCTTTCAACAATTGAAATAAAAATTGATGTCAGATATTATAATTTTTATGAAATAATATATACAAAGTTGTAAGACATACGAAATCTTAACATATCTCAAAAACAGACAGAAGCTATTCCAATGTTTTTGTACCACCTTCCTTTGCTTTGGTAAGCTAGCATTTGGACAAATAATATTATGTCATTAATGTTAGATCGTACAAAAATGGAGAATTTTTAATGTTGCTTGATTTTTATAAATAATTGGATAAATATGCAAAACTAATTAGATTCACATCACAGGTAAAAATGCAATTTTAATTCCCCTATCTCTCTGGATACAAAGTGGAGAAAAAAGAATTCTTAAATTAAAAGATAATCTTATTACATATTTAATTCCCATAATTTTAGATTATTGTCTACTATACTGAGGAACCAATCTCTTGTAGATTCATCTTCAAATACATGAGCAAGTGCAGTTAATTTCAATTGTAATAATGCTTCATTTTTCATTAATGGATCTAAACTTGATAAAAGATGTGGATTATCATGCAGTTTTAATAATGATATATAGGAAGCTGGTGCTGCATGATTGTCATTTGAAGGTGATGGTACAGATAACAATAATTCTCTTGCAGCCCATTGGTAAACAAGTGGATTACCAGATGCTGCTAACACAGATCCAAGATGTTCAGCATGCCATGGTGAAAATAATGACGTCATCTCTGATGATGATAATGAAGAAAGGCCAGAATTTTCTCTTTGTAAACGTGTTTTTAATAAATTATAAGCTCTTGGCGTGTACACTAATACCTGTAAACAAAATGCATTTCAAGTTTCATAAATTGCAATTATAACCCAGATAAGAACCACACCCATATAATTGCAGGTACGGTCGTGGAAAGCACTTTGACTGTCCTCCCTTTTTGTTTACACAAAGTTAAAGTTATTAATTAAAATCGAAACAAATAATAGAAATTACATTAAAATAAAATAAAAATAAAAAATCTGGTGTGGAACACGACTATCTCTTACTCTAATGAATACAATTTAATCAAGAAATTTTCTTTAAAAATTGCAACGTTACAATGTTTAGTTGGTCTGACCATAAAAATAGAGTAGGGGATTTTAAGTGTATACCCGGAGAGGCCTTATGTGGAGCGCTCTATGATAAAACTGAAGAAAGCATCTGCAACTTTAATTTTAAATTAATAGATAGACCTCCAGAAATCATTTTTTTTAATATTTCAAATAAATGTGATACGTTTTTATATACGAGTATACAGCAAGCATTCCAAGTGTGAAGAAAATCGTTTGTAATCTTTTACGAGAAAATTGGATAACTGGATGTGATACTTTGCAGAATAGACTTTTTTTTTTTTTTAAAATAGCTAAATCGATTTTTCTTTAAACTTGGTATGCAAACTGCAAAGGTATAAATGTATCAACCTTATCTGAAACATTTTTCCCACGTAAATTGATTTTAAAAGGTTCCAATATTTTTAGAAACTAATATTTTTAAGAAATTAAATTAAGAAATTTTTCTGGAATTAAAAGGATGAATCAGATTGAAAATTCAATAAAACCTAAGTTAACCATTAAGTTATTTAATAACCAATCAGAAAATAAAATCTCGCATACAAGTGTACATATCTGGTTTCAACCTAAAACTTTGGGCAAGAATTTTAAAATCAAGCTGCTTATTATTTTGCAAATGATTACAATAGCTATAAATCTTTAGTTATCATTCTCCCGTTTAACAGCTGTATAGCCAAAGAAAAAGTGATGAAACCCAAAAAGCGGAATAAAATAAGTTGTAAAATAATAAGAGGTAATTTCATGTATAGGATGCTGTTACATATATCTTCGAAGTTAATTTATCTAGAGTATCTTCACGTGTAGCAATCTATCGGCGAATGAACGTACTACTACACATTTTTAACATCATTTATTTGAATGTTTAGTTCCTCTCATAACAACACTAAAATTGTTTTTGAACACAGCTGTTTACTTTATAAAATTTTATCTAGTTGTATCTAGCTTGATTTTAAACTGTATCTAGTTAAAACTACACTTTGATTAGCTTTGTCATAAGACCAATTTTTCTTGCCTCATTGTAAAAAGCCAAAATGAAAAAAAATTAATGTATGTAGACTTTTTTTTAATAACTTTTTAACTAAATAATATATATATATCTGCACATCAACGATGACAAAATGAATAAAATTCTCACTTCATTGACAGCAAACGCATTTTGATGAAGTTTTGTGAAATTTTAGGCAACATAATAAGTAAATTCAAGAGGGTAAGTAATAAAATCAAGATAACGTATTTCTAGCGAAATGCAAATGAAATAAAAAATTACCTGGTATAGTGAATTTCCTGTCACATAGGAAGCCACATAATGTGAACCAAAATTTCTAACAAAGTTATGTACTGATGCTGTATCACCTGGTGTTAGAAATGACGCTTGTGTCTTTACTGCATCAATCAGACTGGCTGACTGTATAAAAAAAAAATATATATTAATACAATTTTTCTCTTTTACTTCCTAGTAAGAGGAAGTAACCACGATTGTGTCAAATTTTCGCATTTTCACCGAAAATACACGTTTTGAAGCCACCTGAATCCAAAAACTTTTTTTTACAATTTTCTTGAAAATGGCTCCAATGATTTTTTTTTTTTGAAACTTAATATATCAACTACACATACAACAATCTATAACTTTTATTTATAACATTTTTCCCATGGGGAAAAATTCATTTAAGGGCACTTTTGGGGTAAGGGGTAGGGTTACGTTTTCCTTTAAAATGCTATCTTCATTGATTATATAATTCTACCATCTGAACAAAAATATTAATTAGAAATAAATAGAATATATAAATTCAGAATTTAAAAAAAAAAAAATTTTTTATTGAACAGTTTTTTTTCAGGTTTCACAATTTTCTCCATAAACATACAGACGAATTTCATTAAATCTTACTACTTGCGTAGGGGAGCGGGTGTTGGTGTAGTGGTTATGAGCATGGACTTGTAATTGCGAGGTCCCCAGTTCGAGTCCCGCGTATAACTGCTAAATTTTATATTTGTCTAAAAATTGTTATTAGTAAATTAGGTTGCTTCCGCCCTAGTCCATAACACCTATTTGTAAGTTGGACGTTAAGCCCGCCTGAAAAAATAGGCATTTTACTATTACTAGTTGCTCTTAAAGAAATTATTGCAATCGTTCAAATTTCTAAAATTGAGTTTCACTGGAAAATATATTTTGAGGCTTCCTGCGTCAAAAAAAAAAAAAAATGGTTTTTAACAATTAGTATGTGTGAATGAGTGAGCTTTGGTCAACATAACTCAGAAACTGATAATATACAGCAATGTTGAAACTTGATATTTCGTTTAGGTGTACAGTAAAATTTTGGGCAAAATCGTTCGTTCGACCCGGATGTATCGTACAACTTTTCTGAAGAGATCTTTCATTTTTTTTTTGTGACTTTCTAGTATTTCTTTTTTCCAACGTCATGACTTTGGCTATTCAGCGTCTGTGGCCCAGTATAAAAGAACATATGCTGCGCTTGCGATTGATGTTCGTTTAGTTGGATACCCAGGTGGCACGTGAGTACACTCACGGATGCGAACAATTTCACTCCCACCGGTCCAAACTAATCATAAAAAGAGTTAACTTTTATTTGAAACGCTTTCCTAGGAAAATTTCATTTAAGAAATATCTTGGGGAGGTCGTGACGTTAAGGCTTTCCTCTAAAGTGCCCCTTCAATATGTTATACGGAGTCTATCGTCTATATAATATTAATATGAATTTATAAAGAGAATTTGAGCATATAAAGGGTATAATAGCAACCTCTGGCAATACTTCGGGATATGGTTTTTCACTTTATTTGGAACCAAAAATTTCTAGTAAACCATGGTCCGATTCGTTCGCCTTCAAAAGTTATTCTTCATTTTGTAAAATTTTCAATTTTCCTACTTTTTCTCATAAAATGGATTATATCTCAAAACGTTTTTCACATAAATCATATTCAATTACACCGTTGGAAAGAGCATTAAATTTCCTGTAAGTAACAGAAGTTTTATTTTAATTGAATTAATTATAAGGTTTTTCAGAGACTTTAAACTCAACTCTACAACGCTTCGACTGTTAAAAACCACTTTTCAATAGTATTTTCTTATAAATTTCTTTAAGGCTAGCGTACGGTCCGGAAACAGAAAAAATATCTACATTTCACCAGCTTTCCAACGATAATAAATATCATGGGGTTTCTTTCTTGTTTTGTTAAAGAAAATGCGAAATAAATTAAAAAACAACAAAATGAAAATTGAGAACTGTTACAAAAATATCCTAAGATTAATTAATAATCCTGGCCTAACAGGAAACCATACAAGCAACGTATCAAAGGCTAGGGGAAACCGGTTCTGTGAGAATAAACTACCGAGGAAACTTTGACCGTTCTGACGAAAATTCTTTTGAAGGCGAACGAATCGGACCATGGTTTATTAGAAATTTGTGTTCCAAATAAAGTGAAAAACCATATCCCGAAGTATTGCCAGAGGTTGCTGTTACACCCGGTATATATAAAATTCAATGAAACTAACCTCTAGCCTGAAATTTGCATTAAGCGAAGCTGCAACCCTAGGTCGTGAAAGCCTCACCAATACATAACAATGGTCACCAGTGACGAATGTTACATTTAGGCCAAGATTTTTGGCAATTGTAACCTCGGACCAACTAGCTGTAAAAGCACGCCAAGGTTTATCTAATCGATCGATTGTAAATTCTCTGAAATAGGCTTGCAATAATTGTGGTAGATCATCGCAAAACTCCATATGAAAATCATCATGTAAAACCTCTTTTTCTGATTTACCTTCTGACCTGGAAATATTAAAATTATTATAGCATTTAAATAATGTAATGTAACAAATAAAATAAAATAAATAACAAATAAAATCAAAATAATAACAATATTGAATAATGTACAATGATTGGATAACATCTGGGATTTTATTCGTCATAGCATGCATATTTCATTTTGTTTCTGATCGGTTTCAAATTCTCATCCATCATCAAAGTAAGGGTATCAAAACGTGTAGACAATTTACTTTCAACATTTATTGATTCAACAGGTGTGAAGGGAACATAGACACAGTTAGTAATGGCTGGTAATAATAAAAAAATTATAACCTAAAAGAGGTTACAATATTCAGATAAAGACAAATATGGGAATCTTTTATCAGTAGTTCAGCACCTAAATACGTTATCAAAACAATTATTTTTAAAAATATCAAATAAATAAATTACCTTTTAGTAACTGATACATTTTTGAAAACATCCACGATTGGTTCCCTGAAGATCCAATTGTCTGAATCATTTCTTGGTACTACCCTCATTGATATACTGAGATAGCCAAATCGCCCAAACAGATTGATTGCTCCACCAACTCTCAATGAATGTGACAGGCCTACTGAGACCAAACACGCTATACACACTAACACCAACATTACCTATAAAATAAATTACTTTAAATTTCTTCACTAATTAGAATATACAAACAAGAACATGTATTACTTTCTCTAATTGTTGCAAGAAGTAGTATTGTAATCGTGAAAAAAATTTTCGATATCGAGTTTTTTAATCGGAAATATACCGGAAATCCTCTGAGATTTTTAAAAAATGGATAAAATGGTGTGTGAAGATAGTTCAAGCATCTCCTGGTCTTTATATATTTTATTAATCACTTAGCCTGGAGACAATTTTCCGTGTCTCTTCAGTGCTTTTCCCAGTTTCCTATTCCTCCATTGTTTGACTTCCCTGTTGCAAAATTGCTTGGTGACGGCTGCTTTGGCTCAGTGCCACAAAACAGTAGTGAGGATTACAAATTAGCCAACTCGTCCGCCCTCATTCATTTATGATAGGATAAATAATAGGTAAAGTTTATCGTTTAATGAAATTGCCATTTTGTATATAATTGTATTAACAGCAGTAATTGAAAGCCGTATGAGGTTTCATACCAGGCAGTTATTTATTTTACTTACTACTTCTTGGAACCAACAATATAAGGGGTAAATTCGGACCTCAGGAACCATATTCCGTGCAGCTTTTGGCTTACGCGGCTGATATAGACATTGTAGGTAAAACGGCCAAAGCTGTAAGAATTCTTTCCTTAATATTAAAGCCAACGTCAAAGGATGATGGGCCTGCTAGTAATTAACGGAGAAAAAACTAAATTCTTTATCACCGCATCGACCCAAACGCGGCTGGTGTGGGAGCCAGAGCATAAAAGGGATAGAAAAACAATGAGACAGCCGACCAATTGGCCAGGAAGGAACGAAAACTCCGTTCTATGGTCAGGAATCTGTTCTAGGGATAGCCAAAAGGACGGTGGGAACGTCTCTGAGGGAATGGATACAAAGCGAGTACAACGGGTACTGGTGGCGAAGTCTGGAGGCAAAGCATAGTAAGGAGGCTATGCGAAGACTGTGTAGGATAAGAACCAAAGAGATCCTAGGCCTAGACAGAAATCAGATTTGTCTGATAGCAGGCCTTTTCACGGGGCCAGGTAGTATCAAAAAACATTTACTCAAGGTAGAGAGATTCAACTCGGGTCTTTGTGTAGATTTTGTCAAGACGAGGACGAAACAGCCTCTCACCTGTTGTTCGATTGTTGCAATCGCCAGATTGTGATATGAGATCTTTGGCACACTGAGACCGGAGGAGATCATATTGCTAGAAGAACTAGTGGAGAAAGCCCTGGAGCACATGAAGAGGGGAGGTTTCCGCTGCTAGATATGACGGATTAGGCACAATAAGCCTGGAAAAAAAAATTGGCTGCAGCGCCTGGATTGCAGTCCCCCTCCCCTGTTCTAATCTAATCTAATCACCGACCCAACACTAAAAGAGCCACTCCGAGTAGATAAATATTCAGAAGACTTCAAAACATTTATTTTCTGTGGAACCTCAATTTCAAAACTTGACACAAACACAAAAGTTTCACTCACAGCCGTAAGGAAGGAAACAAAATGTAAATATTAACAGCTTATGTAATAAAATAAATTATATTGCATTAATGACTAAAAAAAAAAAAATTAAATAATAATAATAAATAAATAACAATCTGCAACACTTCTCAGGATATAGTGTGAACTTTCTCAGACAGAAATAAAACAATTTATTGAATTTAATGTTTAATCTACTACAGATAATGTACACAATCTATTGTAACAATATTAATATTTTTAGAAATGTAACACAGTATGTATAATTATAAAATAATGTTTGTATTTTTGTAGGTCAATATGCCAATACCGTTAACAACATATTGTTTACTATAGCTGCTTGTATGGAAGTACTTTAAACAAAACATAGATAGCAGTATGTGTGCAAAATAACAGAGCCTTTTATAAATACTGTCTTTTACTTTTTAATGAATTAAAAAAAAAACAAATAAAATAGTCTACAAAATAAAGGAAACAAAAATATCTGGTATTTTACCCGTCGTAGCATGCATATTTATATTGTTCCTGACCGGTTTCAGATTTTCATCCATCGTCAGAACAAATACTCAACAAAATAAAGGAAACAAAAATATCGGGTATTTTACCCGTCGTAGCATGCATATTTATATTGTTCCTGACCGGTTTCAGATTTTCATCCATCGTCAGAACAAATTCACCAAGTTCGTGTATAGTTCACTTCAACGTAATGTTTCTATTATACTCACGCTTGTTGGTTGTATATATGTGGGGAGGTTATAAGGTTATGTCATAACCTAACATTGCCTTATAGTCAGACATAACCTTATAATCTCCCCACATATATACAACCAACAAGTGTGAGTGTAACAGAAACATTACGTTGAAGCGAACTCTGTACACGAACTTGGTGAATTTTTTCTGATGATGGATGAAAATCCGAAACCGGTTAGGAACAATATCAATATGCATGCAACGATGGATAAAATACCAGATGTTATCCAGCATTGCGGACCAATCCACATTTTCAATAAACTAAAAGACTTCATAAAGTTTGGTTATTTTAAGTGCACATATCTGTAAGTAAATTTTTAAATATTAAATAAACCTATTATCATTATAATAAATAAACTAATTTATTCTCATAATATATAAACTAAAAAATTGTTTATTGTTTAAGAATACATTCTAAGGTACGGCTTATTTTTTTATGCCCCTCCGCCAGCAACCTATCTAGCGGTTACGTCGCTCCGGACAATAAAACAAATTGCCGAGCCTTAAGTACATATATATATATATATATAACCCTACGGCACAACAGCCCATGAAGGGCCAAGGCTTGTCAGACGGCGATTTGAATAGGGAGGTATGTGGTAAGCACGCCGC